>JASDQU011404156.1:64846-78091 GCA_032191745.1 Picea mariana
ATCCCAAGAGATAAGGAAATGGAGGGGAATATTGTTGGAAAGGGGTAAGTATGGTCGAGAACAGTACGATGACTCATTAAGGGAGTTCCTAGTAGAAAACCCATCCCCAAGAAAAACCACTTACTAGGGCATAATGTCAAGCACCAAGGTGAAGCAGGGAAAAATGCATAATGTCCAAGCATATATCATGAAATCTAGAGCAATCTAAGATACAACATAATCAAATGGATTAAATATTGAAATGATGCTCACCATAATACTCACTTGTACCTCATGGAGCAAGGCCCACTACCTTCCAGAAGCCAGTTGGTGTGGTGGATGTTATCTGCAAAAATTTGACCGTCTGTGGTGGTGAGTGGGCTTTCCATCTGTGCAAAAGGGTATTGTTGGTCATGTAGTATCTCGACATTTCATATATGCAACCTAAGGGCGTCTAGATACAATCTTCTTAGTTATCCACAAAATGGGGATAACAAGGCCCATATCAATTTTTCCCACAACTTGAGCATCTATGAGGTTCACATGGATGAATGTTATGCCCATGTTCTGTGTCCTCACTGTATGGGGTGAAGCTTCGACCCCTCTATCAATGTCATCGGTAGGCACCTATTGCCGAGATAGTGTAACAAAGATACCATGTTTCACTAGGCTCCGAGTCAATGATGATATAGCTACATGTACGTGCTGCAAGCTCTCTGCAACATATGGATGTTGGGAATTTGGGTCATGCCTTTGCCTTGGGGACGAGGACCTAACATGGGATCACTCCTAGCATGATATGCGTCTTGTGAAGACCCTCAACCCACCCCCTGGAAGTCACCCATGTCGAAGTAGTTGACATGATGATACAAAATAAATTCAGCCCATAATTTTCACAAAAAATATAAAGGCACCTCCCTATTATTGCAAGAAGGTTTATCTAATACCATGTACCACCCATCCCTCCAATTTCACTAATTTGTAGGTAGACGCACCGGTCAATGCAAATGCATTTCTTGTTCATAGGAGGTTGTTGTCTAGATCGAGTATCACTAAAATAGACATCGGTTCTTGTTTTGAAACACCCAAGTCTCCAACTTGGTTTCTATCCAATCCAATGTTGTAATACTGAAACATTATTGGCGTATATTCAGAAATAGAAGTCAATTTCCCTTGGGAACTTGCAATGGACCTCACAATGACATCCAATGAAGTGGCCAAGGACCATTTGCTTGATTCTCTTGTGCCCCTTAATTGATTTACTAGTTTTCTTAATGTGGGCAACCCCTCATCAATTTGGGTATTTATGTTTAGTGATTGTGGTGGTTTGGGGTTTCCTCTCCTTGGTCTACTCGTTGGTTGTTTACATTGTCTATGGGTTCCATTTTATAATATATGTTGCAATTTAATAAGGCAATTTAACAAGTGGAGTTATGAAAAAAGTATTACAAACAAAAATTTCATTTTATCCCAACAAAATCATTAACATAATTTGTGTAAAACAAAGAGAAACTATGTGTTATTTTTACAATAAACTTGAAAAAAAAACTATACAAGATTAGTGAATTGTTGACAGATTTACATTCAAGTATTAATTATGTGTAGTGAACCTTGCTAATAAGTTTTCAATGCCATTGGGATTTACATTCAGATTCCATGACTAATTGTTTTGTATTTTTCCAAAGCCAAGAGAGGAAATGACAAAAAATCAACCATACCTTTGTTGCAATGGACAAGGCAGCAAGATCCTCAGATTTGGTCCTCCTCTATCCGTTCTCTTTTCTTGCTCCAATTGAGAAAATAACGAGGTGTAGAGTGCAATTAAGTACAAAATGTGCATGTGGTCCCTTAAAAACCAGGCACAACAAGAACATGTGTGTGTTCCTAGGAATGATCACACGCTTAACGTGGCAAGATGAGTGGGGTTGGAGCCTTGCCAAACCTATAGGATTAGGAGCACTTGTTCCCACACATTTTCCTACAGCTGTACTGACCCTCTTACCACTTTTTTGTCCACCAACTTTGTGCCCACACCTAAAAGCCTTTGTGTGCTCACAAAATTTATGAGAAAACCCTAATCGAAAAGGATCATAATCTGAATGTTTGATATAGATTTATATAATATGTGTAACATACAAAATTTGAATCACAAAAGTCCATGTCATCATATATTTTTCTCAACCTTTACCCAAGTCTTGTATCACCTTAGTATAATATCATTAAAAAACACAACAGAAGTTAATTGCTTCTTCTTTCACGGTAAGAAAGCTTAAATTTAGTCTTTTATAAAGACTTTAACATTGTGTATATCATATTGCTCACTTTGTCTCTACCGCTGATTGAAAAGAGATGAATGTAAATTAGTAGCAAGGAAGGTTTGGTTGAATCATATGATAGATACGCCTTTCCTGGCAATTTGAACATGAAATCTTAAGTACTTTGCCACTCAACAGGAATTTGGAAAACAAAAGGAGATTATTGATGCTGCATCCACTGGTATTGATACATGACCACGTCTCACTTCATGGAATGGTTGGGGATTCGTGATTTACAGTATCTGTTGCTTGATATCGCTCAATACAATCACATGAAATGCATCCATGTGAAGAGCTTGGTATTATATCAGTTCTAGATGTGAAACATTATTAATCAAATATATTTTTCATGTAATTTTCCAACTCCTAACTTGTACCATCTTTAATTATATTCCCTCAATCATATCATACTTGTACAAAGAACCAAGGAATACTTCTCGAAGACAAAGAATATAACCATTTGATGTTGGTAGTTGTTGATATTGGCAAGCATGTTATAATAGACCTCAAATGTATACCTAATATTGAGTAAAGGAAAAAAGCTCTGAGGGTTGCATAGTTCCACCACAACACTAAAGGTTCTTGCAAGCACCAATGAGGTAATCAAAGTAAATTGTGAGGATAAAAAATGCACTAGTCCCAAGCTGGATGTTGTTCCATTTCTTCTAGAAACGGAGGCCACCTGGAGTTTTCTATACATTCCTATTTCCTTTCTGCACATTCCTATTGCATTTCCCTGATAGCTTTGTAGAACAACATTACTCTGTCCACCTCTTCCTTGCAAGAGTAAATGCGACAATTTAAACGAGAATTCAATCTAGTGAAATCATTCAATCATGTAGGAAATATCACTAGATCAGGGAAACAAGTAGCATATCCTAAATCAGAGAAAAAGATAGTGAAACCAGTTCAACAGAACCATAGGTATCCAATATAATACAAAAATTTCTCCCTCTTGTGCTTCTAATGCCTAGGTCTGAGATGGAAATTGTGAAGTACAAGCTACAAAAGCCATTGTGTTCAGTACAAGTTGCAAATGGCACAAGATGAAAACACCATTGCAGTAGTATCCCAAATTTTTTTATTGAATGAGGCGATTAATGAGCATCTGTCCCATGGCATAAATGATGTAAAATATGAACTTATCTTTCTTCATTGGTGTGCCCGATCCGGATTATTTTCGGCACGAAATGAGATCAAAGATATGATAAAGAAATGCACAGAGATATCACAGATATTCAATAATATAACATAAATATATCAGAGATGTAACCATAAACATAGATATCCAGTAATACATGATTTCTATTAATGAAATAAATGTACAGAGACTGTAAAATACAGAGTGAAAGACTCGATAGAATCGTGGCAGCGTATCTCTGAGAAGAGATGTGACGGCTACTCGCATTCGCAAGAAGATCATTACAATGAGGCTCTGAAGGCCTTTTTACAATAATCAAGAATGCCCAAAACCCTAGACATCCAAAAACCTAACCCTAGGAGATGAAGCGTCAAAAGTCATGTGGGCCCCGTTCGGGTAAGTGAGTGCATCAACGTCCCAGGGTCGTAACGTTTGCATACGATCTTCGTTTTAGGTGTGTGATAGCTCGTTGGAAAGGTATCGTCGAGGAGATTCATTTTGGGGACTCAATCATGCCTTTGGCTATTATTGAGAACCTCGATCTCGAAAAACCTTCATTTGGGCCCTCAAAATGGCCCCGAAAGTTAAAAACTGCTAAAAATAATAAATTGCCAAATTTGCCAGAAAACTTTTTTGAGCCAGCCGAAAAAGGTGGGTGGCCATCGATATCCACCTGGATCAGTGCCATCAAAAAATACCACGTTCTCCGAGACTTTTCTTATGTCTAATGGTAGAGGAGGGTAAATCCTTATCGCCTCAGAGAGAAATCCATGCAGATAATGCATCTATTTCAACTCCTCTTTACTTAAAAAATCTAAATCATTATCGTATTGCTTCTTGCTTCTGATTCGTTATTGCTTCTAAAATGTTGTAAATATCCTCCATCATTTTATCTTCGACATAGGGACGTTGAAGAAGAAACCGAAAAACCCAGGAGAGTGCTACAGAAGTTATGTCACTGCCCGCCAAAATGAAATTTATGCAAATGTCTCTCAATTATAACTTTTCAGAATACAAGAACCCATGCTCGTCTCGGGATTTCATGAAAACTTACAACAAGTCCTCCATTGCAGCACTATGGAGTCAGAGGTGGTGAGGCAGGACAACACTAAGTCTGACAGACGAAGCGGTGGCTGCTAAGCGGTGAGGGTGTGAGCCTTGGCTCCACCATTGTTCCTAGACTGCACCAAAACCTTGACTGCCAAAAAAAAACTTAGCTTGCCAAAACCTGGACTGCACCGTTGTTGTGTCACAGTGTGTGCCAAAATGGCCACCCAGAAATTTCTTATTTTTAATTTATTTTTTAATTACAATAATTATGAAAAATATTTTTCTTACACCATGGGTTTAAAGTCTCATCAGATAGCTTGCAACCAATAAAAGAATTTGATTCATAAAATTCAATAAATATGGAAAAAAAATTGTTTACAAAATAAACAAGTGTTGCATGGCAGCTTAGTCCCTGTCAAGTAATGAAGTAAGTTGCCATGTAGTACTAGTCCCTACCAAGTAATGAAATAAGCTACCATGTAGCACTAGTGAAGCAGATAAGATGAATACATGGCACCCAGCCAATTTATGTAGGTAAATAGCTAAATCTAAGCAAAAAAATCATTGTTTGAAGGGTTGAATTCATTTTTTGGTCATTGCATAATAAGAGCATTTTGGTCACATAAATACAAAAGAATAAAATTAAATAATACAAAAGTAACTTAAAATCAAATAATGCAAAAGTAACTTTTGTTTATTTTTCAATTATATTTTAACATTTATTTTTCTTTAATTTATCAAAAGGTTTATTTTACTCAAAATAATAATATAAAAATAATCTTCATAAATATATTAAAAAGAATGAGTTGGTAGATTATGAATTACAAGTAGAAAGTTACGAAATCAAATCTTCTAACTTGTTAGAAATATTTAATCGAACTCAAAAAATATTAAATATTCTTATTAACTTTATTTTTAATTTTTTTTTTTAAGTTAAAAAATTGATAATACTTTCAAATTAATTCACCATATATTTTAGAAATAGAAAAAAAAAAGGTTAACATCCACAATTTGATATTCAAATATATATAACTTTTTACTTATTTTAATTAATTAAAAAAATAAATTATGATTATATTACATTATAATGCACTCACATTCATAATCATTAAACACACTACAATATTTATAATCATTGAACAGACTACAATTATGACTAACAATATCAAACCTACTATTCAATATTGAATGTTACAATAGATAAATTATAAACTATCAGATCTAATAGTAATTCAGATCCAACAACTTATAATCCAATTATCACAACATTCAATACTATTTTGCAAACCAGATATTAACCACCATCATACCCATATTGTATTACATGAATACTGCCCATTATTATTGGGCCCGTACTTGCATACATCACAAAACCCATACAATCCCCGTACCAAACATTTCTCAGCTACCGGTCTTCCGTTGTTTGGAGGCTCGTGAGTATAAATCCCATCACTAGAAGGGATCCCACATCCACGTAAGACGTCCGCCTGTCGTCTGATTTGATAAAATATGATCTCAGCACAAACTTTATCCACCTAAAAGTTAAAACGTTAAAATGAGAAAAAAGTTTATGGATCTAAAAGTTAACGAGTGCAATATTATCATTATGTGCTCATCCAAAAATTTGGTATCTAGTTTGGTTGTGATCTTAAAAATAGATTATTATTATTATTATTATTATATACTAATTTAGTTATTATAATTGTTTAATTAGTTATTATTATTATTATTAAGTTTGGTATGATTCTTAAATAATAAAGACCATGAAAAAAATAAAAATGATAAAAACCATTCTTATAAGTTTGGTATGGTCCTTGAATAATAAAGACCATGTTAAAATAAGAAAATGCAAAAATTTGAGATAAAAAAAATAAAATTAGAGTAATTATAATTATGACAGATTTAAAAACCAAATTCTAGACTTTCATTGTTCAACCCACTTCCTCCATAATCACACTTATTACATTAAGCTTTTAACTCATTGTTCAGCGTAAATCACGCCAACGTAATGATGGTTGAAGTATATATTTCTCATTATTACGCGAACATTTCACTTTCAAGCCCAGATTACGCTACGCTATGGCCCCTAACAAGGGCAATATCCAGTCTGCGCGGCAGGCAGGTGGTTTATAAGCAGTCAGATTTGAACTGCTATGCAGGATTCAATGTGACAATAGGTGGATTATAAGTCGTTGGATGCTAGGTAGGCTGGTGGAATGGAATAATATAAGCAGTTGGATTTGAACTGCTACTCAGTATTCAATATTATTGTAGGTGGATTATTAGTTGTTGGATATGAAAGATAGAACCTCAGATCTGAATGCTTTCAGATTGGATGATTTATAATATACATCTACTTGCTACAGCATTGAATGCTTTCAGATCAGAGGATCTATAATCCACAATTTATGTTTGAATGCTTTCAGATAAAACGATCTATAATCCACAATCCATGTCTGAATGCTTTCAGATCCAACGATTTATAGTAGACTGGATATTACTGACCCTCACAAGCTGCTGCTAGCAGGGTAGGAATTTCAAAAATAGAAGGCCCATCAATTTGACGGTTTTCATAACTTTAATGGCATGCCAATTTGAGGTTATAAAAAAAAATGTTTGACTGTCCTGAAGACATTGTAACTGTATTTAATGGCAAAACTGTTGGTTTATGATTAGGTTTTTTTAGGGGTGGTTAACTAGGGAGCAATCTTTCTTTCCAAGTTACTTTTCCTGCAGGTTTTTTGGCTATCTCATTTTAAATTTTTGGTTAATTCAAAATTTTAATAGACTTTTTGAGCATTTGGGTTGGTTTAAAATGGGGCAAGTTCTGAAATGCATGGACCTTTGATCCATGAAAAGCTCAGACTACCCCTGAAAATCTGATCGAATTCAAGCCCATTTTTTTAACTAAAAAGCTGATCGATTTGCTCCCTAGTTAACTTACTCTCTGTTTTCTCATTCTAGTGCAATTATATAACAATTATACTTGGCGATGGAAGGACAAAAGCCATAATAATTCCTGCTTACAACGAAGATTGTCGATTTGACAGCGTTGTTGATCATAACGCCCAGAAAGATTGAATGATTTTCCTTTAAGATTTCAGCAGTATAATCTTAATTGTTAATTAGAACAGTAATCTGCATAGGCACTCAAAATATGCGAAACGAGGCAATATATTTGATTAATCATCCCTTCACGTGATGAAGAATCAAATTTATTCTCGGAATTAGTCAGTGGTTTCCCCACATCTTTTGCACCGCATTATGAAAATGCCGAGTTATGATCATTTCTAACTCAAATTTTGCAACACAGATGGGAAGGTACTACGGGACCTTCGTGACACTAAATCAATTAGGTCAATGTTCTTGGCAAGATAGAATCCCATGTGGAGTTTCATGAGGAAATCCGTGTAATATATGTAATTGTAATAATAGCAAAAAGTATGTCGCACAAGTCAATGGTTTTGATAAGACAAACAGCGGATTGTAAGAATTCCATGTGGAATTTCATGTCATGTGTTCTTGCTAAGATAAAGGGCAGATTGTAAGAATCCCATGTGGACTTTCATGACCAAATCCAGATTGTAAGAATCCCATGTGAACTTTCATGAGCAAATCCGTGCAATATATACCATTGTAATAATAGCAAAAAGTATGTTGCACAGGTCAATGTTCTTGGTAAGGCAAATAGCAAATTGTAAGAATCCCATGTTTTATGAGTATTACTAGTAGTTGTGGATGTTACTTTGTAGATTATGAAATAGTGCTTATGTACATTGTGAAGTAGCCCAAACAATATGTATGTACTTTGTAGTGTAACGTTTAACATTTAAATGCTTTATATATTTGTATATATAAAGCTTCTTTTAATGTTTTCGAGCATAGAAATAAAATTTTAAAAAATGGTAAGTAATCACTTATTTTTTAAGATAAGATAGACCAATTCAATTTTAATGAACGTTTTTCTTTTGTAAGTTAGTTTTGTATTCTATCCTAAAAGAGTTACAGATGGCTATTGTTCCTAATCATAGATGGCAGTGGTGCCCTTCTGGGAAACTACCACTGTCTTTAGGATCAAAAAATATTGTTGTTCCTAATATTATGTGGCAGTGGTGCCCTGCCGAGAAACCAGCGCTGTCGGATGTTCAAAAAATATATTTTGCCATGTCAATGCCACGCAGGGCAGATGCTAATAACTAGAAATATATAAAAAAGAAAAAACTTCGGCCAACCTTCCATGGATGTATGTAGACGAAGAGCGTCGTAAACATGGAACATAAGAGAATTAGAAACTTGGTCCGAGCCTAGGCTTGGTGTAGACCTGTCGCACCTGGGACTTGCCCTTGTCGCGGTCCGCCATTGCTTACCTGAGGTCCTGGAGGAAGGCCATCAGCTTGTCAACCTGACTCTAGCGATCAACGTCTTTGTGTTGCATATCCAGCGTAATTACCTTGAGCTCCATTAGGTCCCTTTGAGGGTCGCTCAAGGTGTCCATGTCTGCTACGTGGTCCTGGTGTCTGTCACCTGGTGAGATCGGAGAGGTGGAGGAGGTGGAGGGGGAGAGGGCAGGGACATTGGGGGCTGGCGTAAGGGGGAAGGAGGAGGTGGTGGACGTCGAGGAGGGGAGGGGGGGAGGCGCATAGCCCAATGAGTTGCCAAAGAGGTCGAACCACTCGACCCTATAGCCGTATGGGTTCGAGAGGGGAGAAATCTCAGTGGTGGTCTCCTAGAGAGGCTGAGCAAGGATGGGTGCCTCGATTGGAAAGACGAGGAAGAGAACAACTGCAGGAGGAAGAACATGAGCGGCTACATCAACCGGAACCATGGCAGGGAGAAAAGCGTCCCTAGGAGGATGGACGTGGATGGGCTCATCAATTGGAGGTCTGACATGGGGAAGCTCGGCCTCAGGAGGATGGTTGGGGGTGGGCGGTTTCCTGCCCCTGGCCTCATACCAGGCAATGCCCCTTTTAGCCTTACCTATGAGGCGGGGCATGTTAAGAGCCAGCGGTGGTCTTGCGAGTCTCAGAGCCGAATGAATAATGCACCAGAGGGGAGGCGAATTGTGAGAAAAATGCTCAGGAGCGAAAAAATAAGTTTGCACAGGAGTGAGAGCAATGCCTGTGAGAAGGGGTGGAAGTGACTAGGGAAAATCCGCGCGCAATGCCATGAATCCATCCGCGTTCCAGAGCTTCCAACTTGTGCGAGTGAAGGTTCGCGTTGGAGGAATGTAAGGTGGTGGCAGTGTGATTACGTCCATGAGGTGACGGAGAGGGTGGGATGGGACTGGTTGGGCGCTAGCTGTCTAGCCGGCTGCCTAGCCAGGTGGCCTCCCCGTGGCTTGGTCACTTGCTGATCTCGGAAGCACCCCATCCGAGGGTCGATATTTGGTGTTTGTTATGTTTTTGCAAGCAATAAATATGGGATGGGAGGGATTAGACATGGGGGAGAACGCGAAGACTCCCTCCTCCAGCTCGACTCCGATATTTGCCAACAGGTTGGCAACTTGATTTGTCGTTCTCCAAACATGGGAGGGGTGAATTACCCAATGTGGTTGGAGAGTGGATTTGATTCTGAGAAGTCCATTTATAAGTCTCCAGCTTGGAGAAATTTTCTCCGGGTTCGCCCCATTAAGGAGATGGGAGAGGAGATTGATGACAATTTGCGAGTCATCCTCGGCTAGGATAGGAAAAAGCTCATGTTTTGTGGCCGCTTGTAGACCATAGAGGAGTCCCCATAATTTTGCAGTGTTGTTGGTGTTGTGCCCAAGATTTCCTGCAGTAATGTGGAGGATTTCCGCTTTGCTATTGCGAATGACAGCGTCGTAGCCTGCTAGTCCTGGATTCCCTTAGAGGCCCCATCAAAGTTTATCTTGTGGCACCCTGTAGGTGGAGCTTCCCAGTGGGTGGGGCTAAGCTTACAACAGACAGAGGTGGAGATAGTGGGGTGGAGGTTGAGCTTCCAGGCGTTAAGGAGGAGACTTTCATTTGAGGGGCAGTGTAGATCCTGAGCCGTCCAGGGATGCAAGGAGATTGTTTCATTAAGATTGGAGAGGATTGTGGTCCAAACTTCTTGCCAAGTTCTGGTGACTGTTTGGAAGGTTTGTCTGTTCCTTTCTTTCCAAATTTTCCAAATAATGAAACCCACTAGCAGCTACCAGATTTTATTGAGGATTGGGGATTGAAAAACAGTGCTTCGCCAACCTGCTATTGTTTCCCAGAGGCCTGTCCTATTCCTGTCTGTGGTTCTCATTAGGCAAGTGTTGTGGTCCCATATGTTTGAACTATAGGTGCAGAAGTTTAGGAGATGATTTTGGGTTTCCTCCTCTGAACCGCATAACTGGCACATGGATGGACCGATGAAGCCCCTTTTCCTTAGGTTGTCCCAGGTGAGAATTTTGTTGTGCGCAACAAGCCATAGGAAGGTGCTGATTTTCAACGAGGATTTTGTTTCCCAGATTTTTCTCCAAACCTCTTCTCGTAGTAAGGAGTTGTGGCCTGCTCTTAGGGGGTAGGCTTCTCGGATGTTGAAGGTGTTTGTGGTAGAGTGTCTCCATTTGAGGATGTCATCTCCTTGCTGACTTAGAATTTTTCGTGAGTCGAGGTGAGCCTATAGAGGATGGATATTGAGATTAGTGGGGATGTTCAAGTCCTCCTGGGGATTCTTCCAGATGCGCCAAATTTCCCTTGAGCTATCTGGGATCCAGTAATCCTTCACCTTGATGAGTCCTACTTCAGTTGTGAAGGGGATGAAGGCATTGAGATTCGGATCAGTATTTAGGGTTGGGAGTTGTTGCCAAGAATGCTCCAAAAGAGCGCTGAAGACTCGCTTTGCAATTCCTAGAATGAATGGTCTATGATAAGTCCTCGATTATTCCTGGTTGCATTCCAGATGAGTGAGCCCAGACTCTGACCACTCCACCTGATGAGCTCCTTTTCTGGGATTGTGGGAGTGTTTTTTTTCCTCCAAAGACGTGCCCAAAGGTCTTGGGGTCTCTTTAGCCATCTCCACCAAATTTTTGCACTGAGGATTTTGTTGAGTATGACTGGGTCTCTGAGGCCAAGCCCCCCTGAGTTCTTTGGTTTGCAGACTTTTTTCCAGCTTACCAAGGTGAATTTGTGCCCCTCTTTGGTGTCCTGCCAGAGAAAGATTCTTTTCATGTTTCTTAAGGTGATGAGTATAAAATTTGGGGCCGCTGGGGCTGAGAAAGCGTAGATAGGTAGGGCATATAGAAATAATTTGAGAAGGATGAGGCACCCAGGTAGATTGAGGGAATGGAAGGTCCAAGAGGAGAGTTTCTTGCGAAATTTGGACAGCAGGGAGTCCCAGGAAGCATTTATTAGTGGGTTATCAATGAGGGGAATACCCAGATAAACAAAGGGGAGGGTACTGCGGGTAAAGCCCATGATTTGGGTGAGGTGGTTTTGGATATCAATAGGCATGTTGAAGAAGAAAACTTGGGATTTTGTCATGTTCACCTCCATGCATGAGGCCTCACAAAAGAGGTCAATGATGGATCTCAATCATATAGCTTCTCTGGCAGTCGAGAGTCCCATGAGAAGGATGTCGTCCATGAATTGACTGTGGGAGATAGGGGGGAGATGTCGTGGGGGGTGAGGCCAAAGAGGGAGTTATCAGTGATGGTGTCCTTGATAGTATGACTCAGTCCTTCGGCCATAAGGATGAAAAGTAAGGGCGAGAGTGGGTCCCCTTGCCTTATTCCTCGTGAAGGGGAAAAGGGTTTCAAGGGAACACCATTGATGAGAATGGAGAAAAGGGCTGAAGAAGTAAGATTGACGATCCAGAAGACCCAAATAGGATCAAAACCAAAGGCGAGGAGGTTTGATCTCAAATATCTCCAGCTTAACTTATCAAAGGATTTGGAGAGATCCAGTTTTAGGAGCATACATTGAGTTTTTGTAGAGTGTAGCGACCGAATAATTTCATGGGCCAAGATGACACTATCCAGGATTTGTCTACCTTCCACATAACCGGATTGTTCTTAAGAGATAAGGAATGGTATAATAGGTTTGAGGCGTGTTGCAATGATTTTCTTTAGGAGTTTATAGATGACATTGCAAAGGGCGATAGGCCGAAAGTGGGAGGGGGAGCTATTGTTCTTTTCTTTGGGTATGAGGGTGAGAAAGGTCAAATTGAGGGCTTGAAGAACCTACTCGGATCTTCTAGAGTCCTTGATGATTTCCCAAACATCTTCTCGGATGATGTTCCAGCAGTAGTGAAAGAAATCTGAGGTGAACCCATCCGGTCCAGGAGCTTTGCCCAGTAAGGTATCCTTAAGAGACTGGTCGACCTCCTCCTGAGTGATCGGTCTCATGAGTGCCTCGTTCTGCTCTTTGGTGACCTCCTTGGGAATGTTCTTAAGAATTGAGTCGATATCCCACGATCGATCAATTGGGGGTTCCGCCAAAAGATTCTTGTAGTAGGAGAGCATTTCCTTTTCTATGTCTACGTGTTGTTGAATTTGTGTCCCCTGATCTGAGACGAGGTGCATGATGCGATTAGTTTGTCGTCGTTGAACAATGGATCTGTGGAAGAATTTGGTGTTTACCCCCCCCTCTTTTAGCCATTGGATGTGGGATTTTTGTCTCTGTAGTATCTCTTCCTGTGCCCTTCTTTTTGCGATCTATTTGCTTAAAATAGTTTCCTGCTCCTTTAGGGAGTCCGTAATGCCTTAAGAACGAATGTGTTGTTGGAGAGTTTGCATTTGTTGATTAAGATTTACCTGCAAGCACAGGTAAATCT
>JASDQU011404157.1:24897-36256 GCA_032191745.1 Picea mariana
AAGACTGAAACAAAAAAAATTCACCTTGTCAACTGGGATATTGTAAAACATCCAAAAGAAAATGGAGGTCTGGGCATAAAATACCCTACCCTCTCCAACCTGGCTATGGGAGAAAAAATCTTATGGAATCTTATTTCGGGAAGGACGGACTGGTGGAAAAAAATTCTCTTAAAGAAATACCTAACAGGGGACAGACTCAGATGTTTAAAACAACACACTCCCTGAGCAATGGCTCTTCAATCGAGAAGCTTATTTCTACCTCCATCCCCCTCATTAAAATCCATCTCACCTGGATACCCGGGAATGGGAGAAAAATCCTTATTGGAGCATACAACATCATGGGAAATCCGCCAATATGGCAGAACATTCAACTTCGACCTCTCATTAACTGGATAAACTCGCAAGAAAAGAACTACATCTCAGATATCTCTGCCTGGAACGTTGATTTGGAAGATTGGATAGGATGGAATCTTCAAAATATTCCAAGCAATCTTTAGGAAGCGGCCCATCAATTGCAAAGTCTTTTGAGAGGCTGCGCCCCCATTCATAACATGATAAAATACAAGAGAGTTTGGGGTAATGGGATTTACTCTGTCAAACAAGGTTATTCACATCTTCTCTCCCAAACAGATCTCCCCCTCAAAGATAATATTTGGAATTCCCTCTGAAGCAATGCTAGTCCTCCTAAGGTAAATTCCTTTTTTTAGATAGTTTCACATGGAAAATTACTTATAGGTTAAAATCTTCTCAAAAGGAACATACACGGTCCTTTCAGATGTGAGCAATGTCGCAATGCACAGGAAACCTCTCAACATATTTTCCTCCATTTCCCCTATGCTATCTCTGTGTGGAAATAATCCCTGCAAAGCCTACACAACAAAATCAGATGACCATCCCAACCAAAAGAGCTGCTCTCAAATTGGGAATCCTATTATCATGGCTCCTTCGAGAACAAACCTCTCTTCAGAGACTTATTAAAAGCCTTGCCTAATTACATTTGCTGGAAAATTTGGCTCTCCCGAAACAGGGCCATCTTCTCCAACCTCCACTCCCCCCCATACCTTGTAGCTAAAAAATCCATAGCCCTTCTGGCAGAATTCTTCCTTTCCAAATCCAAACCCATCTCCTTCACCCCCTCCTCTAGCTTAGAATCCGATTGGATCTCCATCATTTTCCCCTCCATCCCTCCCATTTGCCACCTCCCCCTCTAACGAGATCCTCCTGGCAGCTTCATGATGACTCTGATTTCTCACACTGGCAGAATGAGAAACTGACACATACTCTCTAATTCGACAGATCCTCAAATGGAAACCCTGGGGTGGCAGGAGTGGGAGGGGTCATCATTTTCCCAAGAGGAAATAAAAAACTCACCTTCCACTGGAGCCTTGGAATTGCTTCCAATAATTAAGCCGAAGCTTACACTCTGTATCAAGGCCTTCTCCTCGCCAAAAATATGAACATCCACTCCCTTTCTGTCATCGACGATTCTAAGATAATTATAAATCATGCCCACAAAGGTTCTCACCCCCAGAATATTCATTTAAATTCCATATCCCACCGAATCTTTGAAATTACCAAACACTTCTGCAATGTTTCCTTTTTTCATGTACTCAGACGCAATAATCAAATTGCTGATACTCAAGCGAATCTCAAAATCACTCTGGAGCTGGGTTCGCTGGTTTTCAATGGCCTCACACAACTAAGCCCCATTCCATGATCTTTTTACCCATCCCGCAAGCACTAGACAACTGGCGGCCAACTCACCTGTTCGCTCAGACCGACACATGGAATATGAATTTGGCCACTAGCATGAATCCTTCACATCACAACACCTCTCCTCTGAATCTGCCTCGTGGCACTTGGATCCGGGCCTTCACACTTCTACACCTCACCTCTCGTTACCTTGAAGTTCCCTCTTTCACCTGAACGCGTGCCACTCTTTCCACACCCTCCATCTCCCCCGGCTTGGGAAGTCACTTCGACACTCTTCCTACTACATCAGATTGTCGTAACAAGACCTGGAGGGTGATGAATTTGCTCGGCATGACTCCATGGGAGTACTATCCATTTAATTCGAGCAATGTGAGAAGTACCAGGATCAACAAAGGGCATGATAGTAGTTCATGTGCCCATTCAAAAATGGGTAAACAAAATTGTCCTCCGAATCTTGCGCAGATGATGGACCATATCAGAAGAAGCATGGCGCATCACTTGGGCCTATTTCATACTCCGAAGAAGAGAGATAACTCTACCCCTCCTCTGATAGCAGATATCAGCTCTTGCATCATTTAGACAGGCAGTGAAAGCAATCTCATCAAAATGAGAAGGAACACAGGCAACCATTGCGCCATCTTAAAGGAAGAACATAATGAACTGGTAAGTACAGTGAAAAATATGCAAATCAATCTCAAATCCCTCTCAACTCAAGTCCTAACCATAATGGAAATCACCATCCAACAACGGGTAGAGCACCAATGGACAAAGGATGAATGCGAGGCACTAAGGAAACATATAACAATTCTTCAGTTTGGGGTTGGACCTATTTCACCTTCGGCTTCCCCAACATCTTCTACAACCATCTCCAATGAAGCCTCTTCTCTTGGACCTCAACCACTACTGGACCTAAATCTGAGGCTATCAACAAAAGAAGAAACTCTAGCACCGGACGTGAACAATACTTAAGTGTATGCTTTGTTTAACAGTTTTTCTGTTAGGCTCTTACTGTATGATCTTCATTGTAAAAGATTTGATCGGCCTTAGAATAGTATAAAGTCTCACCCTTGCTCACCACATACCTACCGAGAGCCTACAGGGAGGCAAATTATGTAATTACAAGCCCTACAAATCACTTTTTGTACTTCTCTTGTGATTATTCGCAACTTTTTAATATAAATTTTCTCGGTTTTTGTTAAAAAAAAGAAGAAGGAATCAACAATTTCATTTTGCTCCCTAGAAATAACAGTGAAGTTTACAACTAATAAATTTTTTCTTCAAGGTCCCACACTTGATTCCTATAATCCCTCAAACAAGGATGTTTGGTTTGACATAAGGCTTTAACCTGATGTATAAAAAGATTTGAATCTCCAAAAATGGATAGCTTATCAATATTTAATCTTCTAGCCTTTTCAAGGCCAAGAATAAGAGCTTCATACTCTGCAACATTATTTGTAGTTTCATAGTTTAATTTATAAGAAAAGGAAAATGAATGTTTATTAGGGGAGATAAAATTAATACCATCTCTCGATCCGTCCTTTGAAGAGGCACCATCGAAATACATTTTCCAAACTTTATTAGGATCGACTGGTATTTTATTAATGGTTTCACATATGGAACTTTATTTATTGATTTGTTCAATAAATGCTAATAGAAAATTTCCTAATTCATCATTCTCAACATATTTGGATGATTTTGTGAATTATTTACATCACTTAAAGTATAAGCAAAATGAGCTTTTCGGTAAAGTATTTAGGTTTTCCCACAAGATACTGGTATAGTTGCATACTATAGATCTAACTGTAGAGTTCCTCCCAATTTGGCACCCTAGTATCTTGAAAGAATCATACCAAATATAGGAGGTACAACAACAACGACGATATCCATCATAATACTTTTGTTAGGAACTTGAGCTAAATTAACAATCAAGTCCTTGATAAGCCCAAGAAACTATACTTTCTTTGAATCAAAGGTATATAAATCTTTATAAGGTTTAGTAATATCAAGCCCTAACTTTTCCATGATGACCTTGAGCATAAGATTATGAAAGGCTCTTGAGTTGAACATACAATTATGTAATAACTGATCATGAATGGTCAAAGTAATGTAAAAAGGAGGAATATTAGTATCTTCTTTTTCAAGATAAGGTCCTACACAGATTTTGGGTGCTTCGTTTTGCTCATTAATAGTGTCAGTATTCAAAGTTAAGTCAAAAAAATCCATGAACTTTGTTACCCATGAACTTTGTTACCCATGAACTTTGTTACTTCTTCTTTAAAATAATACATCTTTATTACTTCGTTCAAAGGAATTGGAATACATACTTTGTTAAGTTCAATGGTTAAATTGAAGAACTAGTAGTTTGAATAAGAAATTCCTTATTTTGTGGTTTGGTCACATGCTTAACTACTTCCTTTGGTTGTTTTTGTATTTTTTTTTATCACCATCTAAATTTGAGGCTGAACCTGATTGGGTTTTGGTCTAAGATCATAATTATGATGAATTTAAGCCAAGATTGCTTGAGAAAATGATTGATACTGTTCGACCCATACATTTTCCATTTCTTGTTCTGACATATTAATATTTTGCATAAAGTCAGATATTGAATTTTAATGATCTTGTTGAGTCAAAAAAGTTTGAGTCTCCTCTGCTTCTAACCAATTAATCTCAAGTACTTCTTCTGATACCTCAAATTCTTAGTCTTGTAATTTCGTTTCACAATCTTCAATCATATTGTTGCTATTTATTAATGGAGGTTGTGGTGGAGGTTCATCAACCTTCTTATCTCTATTCAACATTTGAGGATTAAATGATCGTCTATAGGGGACAACAATTTTTTGTGGGAAAGTTCTAAATGCTCCAGAATTGTTTTGTAATTTACTCTATGGATTAGGAGGAATAATTTTATTAGTAATCTCAAACTTAGCCATTTTACTGGCTAAATATTTAACTATTTTTGTTATTTTGTCAATCTTTTGATCTTGCTTATTAGCGAAAAAAGATGCTCCTGTTGAGTTATCTTCCAGATTTTTCTTACTTTTAGACTTTTCAACTTTATATTTGTTTTTACCTACGACAACTAGATTTCCTTCTAAGTCTAAAGCATGAGTTTTCATAGCGAATAATATAACAACCCTTTGTTCCCTTAGTAATAAGGAAAATTTAGAATTAAAATAAAAAGAATATGTAACCCTAGCTATGACTAGGGTTGGTCTTATATCGTTAGGTATTCTATTATAAATATTATAAAATTGTTTTGTAAAATCAGAAACAGATTCATCATTTTTAATCTTTAAAGGAACAAACTCGGTAAGATAGTATTGGTGGTATCTTTTTTCACCCCATTGATTTAAAAAGGTTGTTCTCAATTCTTCCTGATCCGTAATTCTATTAGTAGGTAGATTTCGAAACCAATGTTGTGCATCACCTTTGAGGATTTGCACAAATAATATGAGATATACATCTTCATATGAAACTCCAATATTATTAGTACAATCTCGGAAAAAAAGGCAATATGGTCTTTAACACTGACCTTGGTTTGACCATTGTACTTAGGTAATTCTTTTAAATACTTATCAGGTAAGTTATGTAATTGTTGAGGAAGTACGAAATGGTGATAGCGGGCATTGACCCACTGTTGGACTCGAGGTGACATAGTTACTTTTGAATAAGGTGGTGATTCCTTTTCAGTCTTAGGAGACCTCTCTAGAGAGACATTACTAAGGATAGATGAAACCTTCCCAAAAGGAGTCCAAGTAAAAAAAGTGTTAGAAATATCCACCAAAGGAATATTATCGACCAAAGGAGAACCAAATTTTCTCGTCGGTGGAGTTTTATATTTGAATTGATTTTCAATATATTCAACTTATGGAATTTCAATATCTTCAATTTTAGGAGAGCCTAATGAACAATATCCTACCTTCCATTGTCTGTTTTCTTGTGAAACAAGTTTCTCAGGGTCAGACAGAGGGGTATTATGTGGTGTTCTTTGATGAGAAAGAGTATTTCTAAAGTTATTCTATAGGTTTAATTGATAAGGTGAAAATATTAAGTTAAAGATTTTCAAAGATAAAACAAACACAAAATTCTACTTCATTCACCTATGAAGAAAAATACATGTCATTTCTTGGAAAAGAAATAAAGACTAGAATAATATTACTTGAACTCTATAATACAATCCCTTAAGAAATGCGAAAATTTAAATACTTACAAGAGTCTTCGTTCTCAATCTTGTTGGACCTATGGGTTAGGTTGAGCTTGAGCATCTTGCTGAGCAAGAACACGCCAAGAGAATTCTAATTCTACACGATTCCTTGTAGTTTGTATGGTTAATTTATGCAACTGGTTAAAATAATTCTTTGATCATACAAACCAAGGAGAGCATGAGGTTTTACATGATTAGGTAAAGTCATAAATATCACTTAATAAAATTCAAAGAATACAATATAGAGATCCCTTTAAAATAGTCAGAATTTCGATCCCCAACAATGACACGAGTTTGGATGTTGTTCCTTAGGTTGTTCTTATAAAAGAACAATGCCAAGGCACCCAAATAGACCTTTAGAAACCTCTTTCTTCTTTAGGATCTCTTAGAAAAATCTAGGATCTAGAGGGGGTATCCCTTGTACAATTAAATATGAAAGGTAGGTGATATTTCAAGCTATATCGTAACCAATCAGAGTATCCAACAACATCAATGAGGTCAAGAAACAAGGAAACTTTATCCAATGAATATCAGACTATATCAAATAAAACGAGACCTTATTTCATTTCAAATTAGAAAGAAATAAATCAGATCAAATCACTTCATAATCAAGAAGCATATTCTCAAAGATAAAATGATCACATGAAAATAAAAGAAAATAACTAGTGCCATTAAATAAAGATTCTGTGAACAACATCTACATCATATACAATATTGAATATCTGGTATATAAGATTAACATATATCATTCATATGAAATCTCAATAGAAAGATGATATCAAGCCAACCTTGTGTGTTAACTTGCAAACCATCATTCTAAAATGAATAAACTTCAAAGGCGATCATGTCAACCTAATGAAAAATTCATACTATAATTAGTTGATATACGAGATAAACAAAAATGCATATAAACAAAAGTAAACACTAACAAACATAGATTCCAATACAAATTGGTGCCTTATATTATTTCAAAATCAAACAAAGATTCTATTAAAAATCTGAAAGATTTTCATTTTCATGGCAACGAATTCTCAGAAAGCAGTGTATGTCTTTCAAGAAAATGCTGACCCCTTTAGAGTCTTCAAAAAATATTTTTATAGTTCTTTCCATAACTATCAAATAATTGTCCTGAAACTAACTTTTAAAATAAAAATAAATAAAAATAAAACTATTTTTTGCCTCTCATCTTTGGACCGACTTGACTTTTCTTAATTAAAGGTAAATGGCCAGTTGTTGGCTCCTTAATGGTAATATTATTCCCTTTTTGTGCCGCTCCTTTTTTACTTTGATAGTTTGTCTCAACAATATCAAGAATTACTTTAGTGGTTTCTTTCTCTTCATCCATTTGAATGATCATTTCATGACAAAGCTTCACCAAGATGAGCTTAAATCTAAGCATTTCGCTCCATTAAACATTTGACGGAAACGACTGTTTCAATATCTTTCTGTATAAAAATTCAAGTTTCGTGGATAAATAATAAGGATGGTAGCTTGACTGATTAAAAAATCAGTGAGAATCGTTAGAATTGTAAAGTATTTTCTCAAAGAATTAACAATGAGTTTCCCATAGAATACTTCATTTTCATCAATGTTGAACTGCATATCATCTCTGCAAGCAACCAACATCTATGTATAGGCTTCCTTAGATTGAAGCCAAGGATCAATTGACCATGGATATGATAAACCATTTTTTCTGACCTTTCTGAATTTTCTTTTAAATTTAAGTATCACCTGATGAACTTCTTCAATCTTCTTAACCAATGCTCTGAGTAGCTCCCCCTTTTCTGTGACATTTATAACATTTAATACACCATCAAATATATCTTTCACTCCAAAATCTTTTAATTCTTGATGAGAAAGAGAATTGATAAACTCAATAGTCTTTTCATCCCGAGGCATCTTCTTTTCAAATTTGGATAGATTATTGCTGATATCAAGCTGTGCATTTTTTATTGTCATTGTTTCACAAAACCAATATATTTCCAAGTGGGTCCTGAATTTATCCATAACTTGAATAATTTGATCCCACAATATTTGTATTGCTTCAACTAAGTGCTATGTACCACCGGGTTGTTCTAATGTATCTTCAAGAAGCTTGCTCACGTTTTCTTTTTCTTTAATTAGAACATTTATTTTTGGAGTTTTCCTTTCCAACTATTCTTCAAGTTCAATTATGTGTTTTCCCTTTTGCTGGTTATTTTCTGGTGGTCCTATGGATGATATTGAAATATCCATGGGTGACATTAATAATGAATCAAGAATCTAACTTCCTTTATTTATTTCTTTGAAAACTTTCTTTTTCTAATTTCAACTCAATGATTTCTTTGCTCAGATTTGTCATGTTTTTCTTTTAGAGCGAGATTTTCTGAGTTGACTTTGTCCTTTTCTTGATATGCTTCAATTAGGTTTTTGGACTCTGTAAGATGAAAATGAGGAATTTTCAATCGAGCTTTTAGGCTTTTTATTTCCTTTTCTTTTTTTGTCCATAATAGCTTTGAAATTTGTAGGTGACTTGTTTCCACAAGTTATGAATGAAATTTGTCCTTCCAATTCTCTAACTTTGTTTGCTTTGATTTTTTTAATTGTTTTCTCATTACTTAATTGTTGAGATAGTTTGAAAACTACGTTTTGTAGTTCCTTACATTCACTGATGATTGAATAATTTTGCGAGCTATAATCTCACCAGTTTGTTTATGCCATTCAACTAAATCAAAGTCATTAACTTGAGTTAAATCAACTCCAACTGAGGTAGTCTTATATTCTTTCATTCCAATACTTTTGTTTGGGTTTGGTTGCATCACCAGGAGATTGAATTCATTGTTTGTCACGTCAGTTGAAGTCATGAACCTTGTCCTTGATACTTCCTGACTGTTAGCCATGGTACTGTCCTTAATGAATAATGATAAACTCTGTTATTTTTTTGCAGGGAAACCATAAGAAACCATGACCAGGGGTCCTTCTCATTTCTTTCTCTCTAATTCTCTAAGAAGGGAATTAATCTGCTCTGAAATATCTTCTTGTACTTCTTCAATTTATTCATTGGCTATCTCTAATAATTTTATCCATTTGATTTCCCTCCTCTAGATTATTAGCTTCAATTTCTTCCACTATCATGCTTGAAAGACTAGTCTCCAAATTTTTGATGTTTGCTAATTGTTTCTCTCCTGTGATTATACACTCAGGATTAGTAGAATGAATATACGCTTCAACTGTTACTACAAATTTTGCTCGAAATTCTATTTCCATCTTGGGCTTGGTGATTGAAGCTGTCATTTCAATAGCAATATTTGGACAATGTTGATAAACATGTAATCCAACATTCTTTCATTTTTTGGATATAACATGATAGGGATCAAACTTCCATTATATATCCTTTTTCAAGTGGTAGGATGCTAATAATTTGTTTATGTAATCAATGGTTGACTTGCTTTTAATAAGGAAACAAGAAACTTCTGTAGGTAATGAGAAAGAAACCTTTTTTCTCTTTGAAACAAAATGTAACTGATAAATTATTAGTCTTTGTCTGCAATATTCTAAGGCAAACAATCTAGGAGGCATACAAATGTGTAATTGATAAGGTTCTAATTCGAATCTGTAAATTCTAATTATAGTAAATTCTTTGAAAATGAACTAATCACCTATTCTCAGAGAAGGGTGTAACTGTAACTTTTGTTGATAAGAAAATGTCAATCTAGGAGGCTCATGTCCCATGAGAAGGCCATATGCGTCAAATAGAAACTGGTTCGAAAAATGTAAAAATACATCTTCAGATTCTAATATTATTAAAATAGAGCTCCATTTTGTGACATGAAGTTTATTTCCAGCTTTATCCCTTTTAACAAATCGAAGACCTTTCCTTTCATAAAATTTTGACTGAGAAAATAACACTACAAAGAAGAGATAATATTGATACCTAAATGATTTCAATACCTCGAATGATGCTAATTGAAAATGAATAGAATGAGCCAGAAAACTGGCATAATCAAATTTAGTCCCCTTTTTATCATCTATAATTTCATCCATAATAACGAGAGTGACTTCATCAGTTAATGTATCGTCAACACATTTGAGGATAAAAGCTATGATTGACACCATAAGCCTACCCATTGGAGAACAAACTTCTTATCTATTAAGAAACTCTTTGAAAGTATATGAAGGATCCATAGTAAACCTTTGTATAACTGTGTTCCTTTTTTCGATTGACCAACCTTAAACCCCTTTTAACAGGTCAAGCTCTAATATAGGGGAATTACCCAGAGGTAAATTCAACATTTTAGCTATATTTTATGGATATATTGAACATATATTCCTCAAACTGTCAGCTGAAATGATAAAATGAGTTTCTGCATTATAAATATTTGTGAATGTTTGAATGGGGTCAATTTCACTATAAACCCGAGGGATGAGAGTTTCAAATAGATTGATCTTATAAAGCCATGCATGTTCATAATTTTCTGAATGATCTTGATTAATAAGCTTTGTGATTTGAATATAAGACTCAAAAATTACTTCCGTATCAAAAACATCAGCTAAGACATTACTAAAGACCTGGTTATCCTCTCCTAACGATTCTTTCAAAATCTTTTTCTTTCTAGCCAATATTATGTTTTTTCCTTCACAATATGAGCTTTAAAATAAAAAAAATAGGAATTGGGTTTGTATTTCTTACCTTTCTCTGGTACAAATAGTGAACATTAATCTTTACCAGTATCATAGCTCCTCACACATACTCTCCTAAGTGAAGAATAACCTAAACCACCACCCTTAACATAATTAGTATTACTACAACGACTGACACATGCAGAGTTAATTGAAATTAAGGCACAAAAATGTGATCTTTCAATCAACTGTTGTAATGTGCCGTAATTTTAATTGTGAGAGGTTAGTGGAATCCATGTGTCATCACCTAATTAGTTCAGATATAACATGATCTTTTAAACTCTGCGCATGTTCATTCCTGAAAGAAAATGAAACCGTTAGATTTTCGGATGCGAAAGTATCTATTAATTGGTGGTTAAGTTCAAGCCTGAATTTAATTAGGGTCGTCAATTGCAATGGTGTTAGAACCGTCATATATTTCAGGAAACAACCATCCACTTAAAAGGTAGGTAACTTCACTTCTGAAAATGATTATGAACCATCGATCATGTTAATTTAGATCGTTAGATCTATCGGGTAGGAAAGGCGTGATTAACATGATTGAAATTTGTATACGAGAGTTAATCATACTCGTTTATTTCACTTTTTAAAGGATGACTACATCTGAATTTAGTGAATTTAAAACATTATAATATTTAAATAAAAATATTTTATAATTGAATGGAGGGTAAAATCATGTATCTGGGTAACACATTTGTGAGAATTTGATCGCAAAAATTGCTAATGGAAATTTTTTGGCCAAACTATTTAGATTTTTTGGCTGAATTGTTAACTATTTCGACC
>JASDQU011404158.1:0-42880 GCA_032191745.1 Picea mariana
TCAATGAAACTGAGTCAATAGCACCTGTATATAGAAATAGTAAAACATCATGTCATCAATCATGACGCATCATCATCAAGGTTAAGTGGTTCATCATCATAAAAATCCAGATCACTTGCGAGCAAGTGTCCTCAAAGAATAAGTTTTGTCAGTGCGCCAGAGCGGGATGTTACATTTTCTTTAGTGAACACTGAGGTATTCATCAATTCCTTGATGTAGTAGTATTCTTTGATGAGAGTGGTTTGCATCTATTCTTTGATGGAATTGTCCTCTTTTCTGTTTTGTTATTTATTCTAATTATAATTATCTTTATTTGTGTTTTGTTTTTCAATCTGATTTGATTTCTCCATTTCTGATTTTTGTTCTTTAATTTGATTGGATTTATCCATTTATGAGTTTTGTTATTTAATCTAATTAGATTTCTCTGTTTCTTTGTTTTGTTCTATAGACTAATTGGAATTCTCCATTTCTTTGTTTTATTTTTATTTTGATACAAATTCTCTAGGTGGAGCCATAGTACTTTAGCAGAGGTGCAATGTCCCATATTTTCTTTGACTTGATTTGACAGTCCATTCAGGATTGTCTTTAATGCTATTGAATTATTTTCTTTGCTTCTTTTGCAATTTTGGATTTGTTCTTTGAGGTAGTTGAGTACCGAGGTTTAGATACTACTGAATCCCAAACACAAGATCCTCTTGACTTCAAATACCATTTCATTGTTTCCCTCCATGAAGAGTAGTTTGTTCCATAAAATAAGGGAGCTTCATTTGTGGAGAGATCCATTTCTCCACCCATTTCTTCATAATATACCTTCTAGTGTTTAAACTGTGCTGAAGACACCCACTATGATACCACTTGTTGAAACACACACTGACACTAAGAGGGGGGGTAAATCAGTGTCTGAAACTTTTGACTTCATTTCACACTTTCATAGATCAACTAAATTAACTGAATAAGATATATGCAGCTCAATTAATTATTCATAAACATGTGTAACACAAATTGTATGAAGTAAATAAAATATCTTTCTTTTATTTATTTAACTTGAATGAATACAAATACAATAAATATTTTAATATCTTCAACTTCAACTGAATATGAGAGATCCAACTCTTTGATACAAGACCCAACTGAGATGTGAGGAATCCAACCCTCATAGAAAGACTCAACTTGTAAACATGCACCAACCTGATAGAATGAAATTCCTTTCAATCCATTATATATATATATATATATATATATATATATATAATGGATTGAAAGGAATTTCATTCTATCAGGTTGGTGCATGTTTACAAGTTGAGTCTTGCTATGAGGGTTGGATTCCTCACATCTCAGTTGGATCTGAGATCATCAAGTTGGGTCTTGTATCAAAGAGTTCGATCTCTCATATTTAGTTGAAGTTGAAGATATTAAAATATTGATTTTATTTGTATTCATTCAAGTTAAATAAATAAAAGAAAGATATTTTATTTACTTCATACAGTTTGTGTTACCAACCTGATAGAATGAAATTCCATTCAATCCATTAAAGATATATATATAAAATCCACCAAGACACATTAGATTCACCACGACTTCTGGTTTATATAGTATTTCAATACGTATAGAATTCAACCATTGTGTCTTTTTGACATGAACCATTTCACCTCTTCATTTAATTTTAACATAAATAATATTTTCCATTTATTCATTAATTTATCGTGTAAGTTTATCAATTTAATTGGAAGACTAATCTTGATTCAAATTTTGTCCTGATGAGTTGATCCGAGATATGGATCGACTCATTATATCATTCCCATGCTTCTATTGCGTCCCCAGTTCATCAACATATCATATTTGAGATTTTACCATTTCTCTATATTGTTATGGTGTTAATCTCTGTTGAACTACTCTACAGACCTTAAGTTGTTTACAAAAATGAATTTTGTATGAGCCGCTTCCTTCAACCCAATGTTAAAATGACCATGGGATCGTAACCTCGGGTTTATTATTCATTTGTGATTCATTTGTAAGCTCCTTACCTTACTATATCATTGTCACTGGAAACACGTGTTTCATTCTTCGAAATTATTCTCCCCTTTTTTTTCTTTTATCCCCGATATGTCCAATGTTGCACTGTGTTCTCCAGGCTTCGGTGCTCCAAAACTTTTCTTCTTTTCAAAAAATTATTTTTATCACCAAAGAGATATCTTCCGGAGTGTTATAGCTCGAGCAACTTCAATTCAAGGATTCTAATCCTCATCGTTGATCACAATTTTGGATCAATGGTCTGATCATTCTTTTAAAGGACTCATTTATCACTATTTTCTTATCCTTATCCAATGACTGGGATTCAATCGTGAGATGGATGGTTGTCATTTCCTCTAGTACTTCACAACTTCTTTTGTTCTTTTATAATTTTCCAACTCTCCCGGACTAAATTTTGTCGAAGTGTGTATATTTTAAATGTTTTCCACGTAGCTACACCATCCAACAGTCCAAATCAAAAGAGCGTTGGCTCCACCATGTTAATATTCATGCACATTACTTTGTGCTTTTGGATCTTGACCGTGGACCTTCCTCCTCGATAGACGATCAGATCTTATTTTGGCACTCTAGCACTCCGAGACTCTGAGTAACTCGAACTTTGAAGTAGTCCAATACCTACAGAGTGTTTACCTACTGAATAGGTATTAGAGTATTGATGACTACCTACCATCGGTCTTACCCTATCCTTCCATTGTACTCAATCATATGATCAAGAGATATTTCGATGGATCTTAGATCAACAACTAACATTAATTTGTGACTTCGGCCTTCGACACTTCAGACATGTTTGTTGGTAGGTTAAGTGAGATATCCTCGAAGGCTGTAATACTAGAGAGATGTGGCATGTTAATGCCACTGTTGATGTGGCACAAGATGAGTGGTTTCCATGTGTCACCTATATTTGTGACTTTCATATAACTAAAGTGCCAACTAGACCTTGACACTTGTCACCATTTGATTGGGCGACATGTCCTCTTTGTCTTCTGCCACATGTCTCCCTTATGGATCATGGATTTTCACTTAGTCTCTTTGGTACTTCATGGCTCTGAGATTTTTGCACTTTATATCAACCTTCGATCATCACTGAAGTGTCGAATATGTTTTTCCACTGTTTGATCTTTCCTTTTCTTGATTTGACAACCTCTTTTTACTCCAGGACTCTATGCCTTTGGCCCTGCTTATCCTATCCTTCCACTTTATTTCGATCAATTGTGACAGGATTTCCCAACTCTTCCTTTGATCTGGCAGTCAACGAGAATTTGTGACTTCATGGCTTCGAACTTAGGGTATTCCTACATGATTTAGAATTTTTTTCATCGGAGTGGTCAGCGTCAGAGTTTGACCACCTTTGGAACCGTCTATCCTCATCCAATGGTCACCATGCATTACCTAGATCTGATGGCCCTCATTCACTTTAGGACTCTAGGGCTCCAACCTTCATGTATTTTTGTTTTTTTTGAACTTCTTATCGCCGGAGTGGTTAGTGCCGAAGTTGACCACCTTCTTTACTTTAGTACAATCTGATGGTTCAACATTTCCATTCCAAATCGATGGTCAAAATTTAATTCTAAATTAAATCTTGATATAACGACTGAGAACTCATCCAAAGCTCATTCCTGATCAATAGTTGGCGTTTATTTCGTGACTTCGGGATTTCATGGATTCTTCCTTGTCTCCAGTAATTTCCGAAGTGGTGAAGTGGTGAAGTGTCGAAACTTACTCTATCCTTCCATTTGGTTTTGATCAACGGTTGAGATTTCGACTAACTGTAACATAGTTTCCTCACAATTTTTAGTGCTCTTCTTTCTTATCTGTTCATCACTATTTCTCCCAAGCTTTTAATAACTTTGTGCATTATTTTATGCACCAATCTTTAGTCATTAACCCTCCTAAGCTATTAATTCCTTGTGCTTCGTTACTCCTTATGTACGTGGATTCTCTACATGCTACTTTTCTTGAGATTTAGGAACATAGGATCATTTTTTATCCTATCGTGATCGACAATGATCACAAATTGCTTCTGCTCCAAGGTGATCTTCCATTTTCTCTATTTATTGTACATTTTTGACTCATGTTTCCATCAATGAAAACACACAATCAATAATTCCAACTGTATCACCATCCTCAAATGTTTCTCATGCTCCTGCTTTCTCTTGGAATAGATGAGAATGTCATCCAAGAATATAATGAAAAAATTGTTTAGGAAATCTCTAAACACCCCATTCATCATACACAGAAATTTATCTAGTGCATTTTTCAACCCAAAAGGCACCACCACAAATTTATAGTGTCCATACATTGTCCTAAAGGTTTTTTTGTTGGTGTCCTCTTCTATGATTATAACTTGATGGTATATTGACCTCAAGTCAATTTTGGAGAATACGTTTGCTCCTTTCAGCTGATAAAAATTATCATCGATCCTTGGCAAAGGATACTTATTCATGACTGTAACTTTCTTTAGCTGTCTAAATTCAATACACAACCTCGACGTTCTATCTTTTTTCTTGAAAAATAGAACTAGGGAACCCCAACGAGAAACACTTGGGCATATGTACCCTTTCTTTAACAACTCTTCTAGTTGCATTTGCAACTCTTTTATATCTTGCATGATCATTCTGTAGGGAGTTTTTTACACTATGGAAGCTCTAGGAATTAATTCAATAGATAAATCCATATCCGTATTTGATGGAAATCCTAAAAAATCCTCAAACACATATTCAAACACCTTCAAGACCAGATAAAATTCAAGGCTTGGATCTTTATCCTTCATTGGCTCTTCTATATGGGATGCATATATTTGACACCCTTTTATAAAAATTATTTTCAGTTGCAATGTTGAAATCCCTCAGATAGATATAGGCCTTGAAATACCTTGCACTTTCCTTGAATTCCCTTCCTCATCAAGACATGTTAAAACCTTGTTAAAACAATCTAAAACAGTGTGATGCTTTTCTAGCCAATCCATACCAATAAAGTAGTCATAAGACCCAAGTTGTATGATTTTCAAATATACCTTATTGTTAATTCCATTCATATTTATAGAGCATTCTTTAACAAGCTCCCTAATTCTTCTCTTTGTTCTAGTAGCTAACTGAACTAACCAAGACTTTTCATGCTTACATGATTTCTTCAATTTAAATCTTTCAACTAGATTTGGATCTATATGACTATGAATAACTCCAAAATAAATCAAAATAACTATGGGTTGATCATCAATCTTATCTTCCACTTCAATCATGTGAGATTGATAGTTTGCTTGTATATTATGCAATGCTACATAGATCCTTGACATGCTTTTCCCCATGCCCTCTATTGTCTCCTCTTGTTTGATGCTATGCATAGTTTTCATCATATCTCCTCGGTGAGAACAATATTCATACATGTGATATCCTTTTTATACCAAACACTTTATGGGTTGTTTTCTTGGCCTCTTTCCCAAGGAATCTGTCATTTTATGATCTCCTTGAGACGACTGCCCTTACTAATATGATTGATATCTATTCCTTATGAAAGGTGGTTTGAATCATTTCTTCCTTTGATATGTCTTTCCTTTCTTCTTGTCATAATATTTCTCTGAAAAGTGTTTCTACTGAAAATATTTCTTGAATTTCTTCCAAGAAATTATCTTCTCATCAAAGTGCTTAACATGCTTTAGTCGATCCCACCACATAGATGCCTTTCCTTGAAGGTGGTAGGATGAAATTTTGGCTTCTACATTTGATGAGTAATCATGTAAATGGAAATATCTCCTCATTCCCAACAACCATGTTTCTTCATCTTCTCCTTTCTTGTTCTCTCCATCAAATGACAGTGGCTTGATATTCCTCAACTCCCCTTGCAAGCTGTCTGATCCATGGCTCATCCTCCGATGCCTGATAAAAGACATACTTGGGCTACTTTCTGACATTGAACATGCATATGCTCTTTTGGTCAAGTGCCTTGGGGAATGATGACATTGATTCCTTATAATACTCCTTGATCATCTAGATCCTCCATGATCATCCCTCCTATCATGAGATCTAGATACTTCCACTTTCCTTGCACTATATTTCTTTTTTGTGCCCGAATATTTGTTAACTTGTTTTTGCAACATATTCAAGATTTGAATTATCTCTTCCTGAGCCTTCACAATCCTTTCATTATCGTCCCTATATCTCTTCACTTCTCTTTTCCTATAGCTCTGCACTTCTCTTTGCAAGATTCTCATAGTTACATGCACCTTCATGTCTCTTCTTCCATTAGACTTAGTATTAGAATTACTCATGATGACATGCAGACCTATGATCTCCTCTTCATTGATGTAATACCCTTTTGCATCCTCCATATCTATATTTCTTGTATAGGAACTCATTTTTCTTTCTATATCTCTAATTCTACAAGAATGTTGCATGCAATAATTGTTGTTAGAATTATGCATATTGCAAAATATTTATTAATTAGATTACAAGTTCTTCTTCACATAAATTTATGAAGAACATAATGCACCAAGTAAAAATATGATTCCTTAAATTCATTCTTCTTTGAAACATCCCTCCAATGATTGTACCCATGCCTCATTCTAAGTGTTGAGCGAAAAGTTACAACATTCACAAGTTGTAGTTTTCGACTCACTCACTGTTACAAACATCTCTTTATTACTTATGAGAGATTTTTAGCACCCAATTAAAAATTATAGATGTATAGATGTCTTCTTATCCTCAATACCTTTCCAACAAATATTCATTTTCTCAAATATGATCTCTAAGATGAAAGTTATGGTCCGAAGAAGTTTTGACTATTTTTCCGTTTTTATCATTGTGTGCTACAAGTGTCTTGTTTTTCTTCCTGTACATTTTTACATACCCAGATCCCAATTCTAGATCCATGGTTATCTTATATGGTTCATGAAATTTCCATATACTTCTCTTGTGCCTTAAACGAACTTCTAAGTAAGGAGTTGTGCCCTCTGGAAGTAAACTTGTACCCAAATTTTACCTTTGTTGTTGTGGCTGTAACTTCCTCATACGAGCTATGTTTTGTGCTTGGGGTAGCTCACTGGATAGATCTCTTCCAGTTCTTTTATTTGAGATGCAAAGATATATATTTTTTTTCTCATGGGTTTTGATTGGCTAAAAACACTATTTAGGGCCTCAAAATCACCTTGCAAGTTCATGACCTTCAAAAACATGAACAATTTCATAAAAAAATTGATTGTTTTACTATTATAACAATATTTGAATATGATATTTGAATATCAAAATCGGGTGAGATCTTAGTCATTGATCTGACTCTATCAAACATCAGTGATTGACATTCTCCTTTGGGCATGCACAACATTTTCCCCAAAATAACAACTCAACCGTCGTTCATTGGCCCATTTTCTTTAGCAACTGATTTGCAACACAATGCTAAACTAACTGACCCAACCATCAGTTGTTGACCATTGATGATCAATGTTTGATGACGTGGAAACAGTCGATGTGGCATGACATGTAGATGTTGGCATGGCATGACACATAGAATATAACATGGCATCGGGTTGACATGGCATGAAACAAGGATGCTAATGTGGCATGAAATGTCAACCCCCTCTTTTCTTCATCGGCCATTGACCATTTACCTTGGACAACCAAAACACCTCGCTGAATTCAAACAACACCTGACCATATCCTATCGTCCATCAACTATTTATGTCGACGACCAAAAAACTTCACCAATCCGGAAAACCCAACCATTGACCCTCTATCAATGGCCAATTTTGTTGGAAAACAAACACTTCACCAATCCGATCGACCCAACTATCGTCCATCGATCGTCGATGATGTCCTTTGGCCAACTCCAACACTTAGAAAATTTTAGACTAAAATCTCAATGAAATTGGATCGTTGATCTCATCAAACTTCACCCCAAATCTATTGACGCCTGAGGATTAGCCATCGACCATTAGGGATTTCTTTTTTTGTACCAAAATCTTTGCTAATTCAACTGACTCAACCATCAGTTGTCGGTGATTTCTATTGGTTAACTTACAACACTTAGAAATTTTGGACCAAAATCCCCAGTGAATCTAGGTTTTTGATCCTCAAGCCAAGGTGATCTTAACCCTCAATCAACTCCAACTCTCAAATGATTGAAACTAATCTAGATTGTTGATATTCTTCAACTTTTCAACTGTCAAAAATGAATCTTGGTTGTCGATTTTATCATTTTCCCAAATGGATGAAAATGAATCATGGTCATTGATCTGCCAGACCTTAGCAACCTCCCAAATCCTTATAAATTTTTAAATTTATCAAAATGAATCTAGGTTGTTGATCTTGAGATTGAATTTGATATCGACAGTCAATTCATTGAACTCTCCTAGCTCTGTCGACCTCCATTAAAATGTGGATTTCAACTTTATAGATCGAATCTAACTCTGTAATCTAGCAGATCAGTGCCATAAAAACCTCTCACATCATTATGAGGCAATTAAATATTGAATTTTCTCATGAATTTAGGGATTTTGCTCTAGTTATCATTTTCCCCCAAATTTGTTACAGATTGAAATATGTGACAATGAATTTCCAAATTCGCATTGGTTCTTGGCCCATATGGGTCCAATGTTGAACCATAAGCTCTGATACCACTTTGTAACATACCCATCCCCCATCTAGGTCATGTCACTTGCTAAAATGACCCAAATAAAATTTTTGATACCAATTCTAAATGCATAAATAATGTACATAGCATGACATTCAAGCTTACACAATTGACCATGCTAATTAAAAACACAAATGCAATTGCTTAATTGTTCAGTGCATAAAATAAATACATACAACATTATTCAACCACTTAAATAGATATTTGAATGCATCATTATCGTCATAGAAAGCAATAATAACCAAATATATCTCAGAGTAAAATGCACATCTGCTATATCTTTTAAACACAACAAATAGAATGCTTATCTTATAAAATGTGCAACCTATTGCAGAGGACAAATGTTTCTCCCAACTATACAATTTTTGTTCCATATATCAATAGCAAGCCACCCCCAATATGGGGCTATGAATCCACAAGAGACGGTGGTCCCTAAGGCTAGCTAATGTCCCCCTCTCTACAACGAATTCTCACAACAAATTCTAGCCCACTAGCTCTCTTCCCCTCAACCTGAACAACCCAAGGGATGGAATCCCCCTTTATTGCTCACAGTTCCTCATGCCTTTCCACTCCCCTTTAGGGCTTCTAGCATAGGTTGGACAAGAATTCTACTTGTTGGGACCTCAGGAATTTTATAGCTACAACACAAATTCTCCCAACAACAAAACACGCATTTCCATGGTGAATTTTGAACAACATGTTACTCCGAGCCACACAACACTGTTCTCCATGAATTTTCAGCTCTAAACAGCTACCAAACTTTCTCAAAATAGATACCTTCAAGATTTAACAGTCAGAACTCCATTATTGGCTAGAAAAATCCACGTAAAAACTACTCTTTATGCAAAAACATGAATGTTCAAAAATTTTGGTCTCATACCCATATGAATTTCCTTTATTTCTCTTTCTTGCTTGACTTGAAATATTCCTCAAGTTGATTGTAATCAAACCCTATGCTCTCAATAATTATAGCATGTTTCTCTCACACCCACCCTCTTACATGAATTAAATGATTGGGCTCTAGAACACTCAATAACTAATGGAAGATTCATGGTACGGATAATTTAGAAAGAAATAAGAAATTTGTTTTGGTTTAATAAACATGGGTAAACTCTCCCCCCATTGGACCCCTTCCCTCTCTTGTCGATACTTAGCCCCCAAATATCTTTATGTTTCCGTCTATTTTTTGCGATACATTTTATTCATTATATTAAATTTACATGATTTGCATATTGCATCTCTTGGCTCTCAACCATATACTACATTTACAATATACATTGTTAATTTGGGGTTTGAAAATGGGGATGTTACATAAAACATCCCTTGACACAAAGTGATAGGAAAATATTGGCATGGGAAACATTCCCATTCAAAGTAAATCATGGAAACAATTACTCAATCAAAGATGGAAATTGGGAAGTCCTTTGTAAGGGAGAGTGAGCAATGGTTCACAAATTTGGAAAATAGAAACTTAGTTCTGACAGGAAAATTGTACTTTGAAAAAACTCAATGACTGTGATAACTAAATGAAAGGACGCAAATAAGTGACTCTATGCAAATGCTATGGTCAAGGGAAACATTATTGACTCCCAAATGAGACTCATTAGGAATTTAAAATAGGGAAAATACCTTGACTCATAATATTTCCAATATCCACCCCCCCTCCCTACTTTTGTTTTTAATGATTTTTTCATTGTTCAAGGAATGAAATAATAAAGATCATAGAAAGGTACTCACATTGTAAGCAATACATGCCCCCTCTCTAATAACAATGGTTTGTATGTAGTTATTGTTACAAGAAAAATAACCAACAAACAACATATGGAAGTGATAAAAAAAAACCATGGGTAGGGGCCTCATGGGTGAGGCCATAAATATATAAGCAAGGAGAGTGTGTCTCACAATGAAAAATTAATATAGAATGGATATTGGTCCAATGGAAAATCTTATAATGGGTGTCAAAATGAAAAGAGGTTCTACTCTAAGGAAACCCATCATAGAAGGGATTTTCCATAGGACATGTGCAAGGGAACAAGTTGGGATAACACACCATTGTCCAATGGGGTGGATCCTATGATAAATTTGGGAGGCATAAGGTTTATATTCAATTCTATACAGAGATATATAATCCTACATGTCAATTTAGAAGTAAATATTACCAAGACAACAATGGCTAGGATAATGATCCAAAGATACCAAAAATTCAAGTTCAAAGTATCACAACCATGATTCAAACAACATCTACAAAATATCATCATGAGTTATAAAATTCATACTAATGTTCTTAACTTTAAACTAGCTAACAACATCCAATCCAAGGAAATACCATTGGTCTATCTACTCTACATATCAAAATTAGTACTAATAGACAAAATAAATACAATAGAAGTTAATTTAGCAACAGGAGAAAAGATCTCACCAAAATCGATTCCCTCCACCTAGGAATATCCCTTTTCTACTGGGTGAGATTTGTACTTATCTACCTTACCTGTAATATCCCAAGACCCACCCCTAGTTGTAATGGTAAATGTAACATATGTTATAGGCCAGTGATCCAAGTTAAAATAATCTAGGAGGATTATATGATGATTATGACAGAGAGCCTAGATGCTAAAGGCCAAATAGCACATCTTTGGATATGTAAATACTCATATCAATAATAAAAATACATCATTGTATGTAGGTCGACCACAATAAAAGAGAATGGGGGACTAAGCTCCACTAGGTAGGGAAAGGGATGGGGCTATGAAACTAGGGAAAGGGCTAAGCTTGAGGGCTTATCTCTATGGGAATAATATTATGTTATTATTTCCTAAAGACTAAGGTTGGACATAACCTATGTTATCCTAAGTTTATGTGGGAAGGGAACAAATGTTAAGTGGAGCTCATGCAGCTTCATAGGGACAAGTGTTTGATTAGGGACATGTAGTTATATTTGTAAGGCGAATCCTTCTTGGGGGTTCTCTGCCATTCTTTCCATTCTCCCCATGCACTCACATATTCACGCAGAAATCCATTACTCCATTAACGACCCCTGAAATCTGTACGCATTTCGGGAGCCATATCCCTTGTTTTATGATCATCAGCTAAAACCCGTGATCCTCCTGGGTGGCACAACGCACCTGTGCCTAAATCACCTTGTGTTGTACTTGCCTATTAGGAGTAGTGCCTATTTCCAAACCCGAAGTTCGTGGTTTGTTTTTTACCTTTGCATTAGTTGAATGTTGAAGCCATTTTCACTTAAGCCTATTGTTGGTTATCTAGGAGAGGGAGTGAAGAGATGTTGTCAGGCCCATGGAATGAAGAGGCAGGTTGTCAGGCCTATGAGAAACTCTCTCTAGGTGAGATGGTTTTCTATAAAGAAGAAGTAGGTTGTCAGGCATGTGAGAAACTCTCTCCAGGTGAGAGAGTTTGCTGGAAAGAAGAAGAAGGTTGTCAGGCCTGTGAGAAACTCTCTCCAGGTGAGAGAGGTTTCTGGGGAAGTGATTTCTCCTGGAGGGAGCCCATCAACATATATAAGTGCTTTGAGAATTCCTGATCCGACCTGTTGTTGAAGCCCTGGAAGGGAAGTGGAGCAGCCGATGGAATTTTGAATAGTGAAGGTGTATACTTCCTAGGGTGGGACAGGCATGTGTGGAATGAGAGGTTGTGAGGTGTGTGCATAAGTTGGATCCTAGGAGGGAATCCTTCCTTGTTGACTGTGTAGTAGCCCATTGTCTCAGCCTAGCCTAGGAATCCCTTTAACCGAGTGGATTTTAGTCCCATCTCAGGGGTGACCCACTGCCGAGAGTGATGAGCAATGTGGTCTATGGCTAGGAGGTTCATGAAAGGTATGCATGTAGTTGGTGGTCTTATTTAAAATATAAGTACCAATTCTATGTTCATTTACATGTTGTGTATTTGTACATGTTTATATTGATGAGTATTTCCTGGAAATACTGTATGTATAGGTTTACTGTGATTTCTGTATTAATCTATGTATTAGCAGAGTATGTTTATGTTTATATATATGTCAATGGTAATTGTTATTTATATGAGATACCACATCCTAGCTTGGGTGGCCTGGGTGTGTATGATATTCCACAAGAATCTCTGTGTGGCATATCCCAGTAGGTTTATGGCTGGGTATGTCACGTTTTGTTTTTTCAGAATCTTGAACATAGCAGGTTTGTGGTAGCATGGCCCGACTTCGGTGGTTGGGGGATGTTACAATATTGTATATGAGCCTAGTTTTCAACACTAAGCCTGAATTAGGTCGTATAAGTGGTTATGGAAGTAAAATATTAGAGGGAATTGTTGTTGAGAGGGAAAAAAATTGAATTTCAGAGCATTCTTGAGTGCTAAGAGAACACCTTGTTTATTCTTAGAAGATTAGGAGGTATAGCGGTTCAATAAAGTTAATAGAGAAAAGAGATTGCAATAACCATGGGTTTGGAACCACAAAAAATAAATTTGGGCCGTTGGATTTGTTCAGGAAGGGACAGACCCCTCACAATTGTTGGATCTGGAGAAGGTGCGCAGAGGTTAAGAACCAAAGTCCTTCGGACTTCGCCCCTCTAGTTGTTTTAAAAATATAGCAGAGAAAATTGTTGAATCCCAGATCCCTGAAGTCCCGAAGTCCATAACCAATCCGGACCGTCCATTTCTAGGGAAAAGTGCCCAAATATTAAGAAATAATCAGGGTTCGAGAGTCCAAGGGTTGTGTGGTGTTCAACAGTGAGATCCTTCGAAGTTGTGGAGCGTCGGAGCGATGTTTATCATTCGAAATTTCATCATTCAGGAGTTATAAGGTGTGCGGGAATGGAATATCCTGAAGCCTGAAGTGATGAATTCTTGAAGCGTCAGATATGACATGGCATGATGAATTCACCTGGGCTGACGTGGACTTCCTCTAGTCATGCCATGTGTCATCAGGTTTTGTTCTTTTCATAGGCTCTTATAACTTATTGTGACCTAACATGTGTCGCTTGATAGTGGGACCACATGTCACCACCTAAATTGATGACAAGAGAGATAAGTGGACCTGGGAGGGTTTAGGAGTTTAGAAATTCGACACTCTGAGGGAATGTTGGAAGGATTTTAAAAAGAATCCTTCAAAGCTTGAAGCTATAGAGCACTGAAGTTCTAAAGCTTCTAAGAAGTTCATGTTCAAGAAATTCGCCACTTCGACATTTGACCATTCAGAGGATGGATGGAGTATTGCAATAGAAACCTCTAAATCCTGAAGTGACAAAACTCCAAAGGTGTACTACAATGGGTTCACCAGTTCGATTTTCTAGGGGTTTCACGATGTACAAAAGGAGAATCCATCGAAGCTTGAAGTCTCGAAGTGACGTGGCCTAATGATGTCACCAGGAGTGATGTGGACACACTTGATGCTTTCCATGTGTCACCTTGTTTGGTACTTTTGACTAGCCCTTAAGGCTAGTTATAACTTGACACGTCTCACCCCTCATATTGGACCACATGTCCGCATCTTGGGATCTGCCACATAGCACCCCTCTATCACGTAGTTGTTGACTAGATCAACAGACATAAATGATTGCAGAAATCCAAAGGAGAATTAATGAAGGAGCTACTTCACATTATGCAATCCATCGGGATCGTAGATATCCATCAAGATGAAATATCAATAGTGGATGTTGATCTCCACTCCTCCATGCATCTTTCATTGCAGAAATCTAAAGGAAAATTAATGAAGGCGTTACTTCACATTCCGTAATCCATCGGAATCGTAGATCTCCATCAGGGCTGCAGATCAACGGTGGATGTGATTTCCGCTCCATCACACATATTTCCATTGCAGAAGTTAGGGTCAATGTTAAACCCCAAGCATGTTCAAGGTCTGCAATTTACTGGGACCATCGATTTTAAAGTGATCGACAGATCAATGGGTTTTCTCAGTTTCTGAAATTGGAGTCAATCCTGGTCATCCGTTGACAAGTGAATGTTGACAATAGATCTCAGCGCTTCATGGTTTTAGCATTCGGAAATTTGGAAGGTAGCGCAGGATGGAGCCTTAAAACTCCCAAAGCCCAGAGTCTCAGAGCTCTTGTTGATCGTATATATAAACAAAGAATGAGGACCGTCGATCAGTGTGTCTTCCGAGTATTCATAAATTCGGAATTTGGGAGATTAGAGGTGTGTAAGAGAAAAAATTCCTGAAGCCTAAAATTCTGAAGTGACGGAACACGCAAGTGATGTGGCATGCTGATGTCACCTAGGGTGATGTGGACCACCGTACGCATGTAATGTGTCCATCTATTTTGTGCTTTTGAAAGGTCGTTTGTGCCAATGAGAATCTGACATATGTCAACAGTTGATTGGGATACGTGTCACCTTTGTATTGATGACACACAGCACCCATAGTGCACCACACTAAGTGAATTCTGGAAGTTCAGGGGGTTCAGTATTCAGGGAATTTGTAGTATGAAGTTGTTAGAACTTCCAAAGTGTGAATCTCCAGAGATCCATCCTGAGAGTTCGTTGGTTTGATGTTCACAAGAAATCAATGAGAATGTGTAAGAAACCTTCAGAGCCCTGAAGTCTCAAAGCTCCGGATAAGCACCTATCAATTAGCGCCTGGTTATAGCCTGAGGTCACATTGGTTTTGGGCTGAAAAGAAGGGGGCTAATGCCCAAAAACTATTTTAAAGAAAGAAAAAGGGCCTAGGAAGGAAGCTCGTGGGGTTTGATTATTCAGACCTACATCAAAAGTGGTAAAGAGGGTCTGTGAACCTTATGAGTGGATATAGAAAAGGTCCAAGAGCTATTTTGGCTCTGAAAAAAAGAAAATAATTGCACAGGGATTGCATCATTGAAAATACAATTTTCAATTGTTCATAACTTTTTGCTCAGGACTCATAATTGAGCAAGGAAGAATTCAATGGAAAGGTCTTGGAAAGAGGATTCCCGGTATTCCATCATAATTAAGGATTGAACATCTTAGATCATGGGAATTCAAAAAGAAGATGACTGGTGACCATAAAAGGAAAATTGTGCCTATGTTACCAAAATGGTATATTGTGGTTCTAGCTAACAGAATCAGTGTATGCATGTTTTCATATGTAATGATTACATGTGAAACAAAAAAAGTTCTAGAGATGTCCGCAAACAGAATAAATAAGGACATCAACAGTTCTTCATTTTACATATGGTATCTTTAAGAAATTATTGGATCAGATGTTGGGTTCAATAAGGAGCATAGATAACCCTAACGAAATTCTTGTTTGGGGAAGACAATCCAGATTCATATGGAATATGATTGCTTTAGGAAGCTACCAGCTGAAGACATCTATATTGAGTGAGTAAGATGGAAAACTTCTATGAAACTCTAATTTGGGAAAATATTTCAGGATGACAAATATGCACACCATTTGGGGATGTAGAGTAAAATATTTTGGACCTGATATCAAGAAGGGACAGAGGTACTTGAGGTAATGGTGCTATGACAAGAATATCTTACGAGATGATCAAAGGGTCAAGACTAAAGAATGATAAGGTAAAAAGGTACATTGTGGAAATATTTTTTCTATGCATATTGATATATTAGAATGCTAGTATTCTGATAAAGGAAGACAAAGTGTATACATGGAAATAATATGTAACATTCAAAGGACCAGACCTACAGTTTTGGAGGTAGCACCTCCATTATTTCTAATTGAGTAAGAAGTGGAAGCATGGTTGTATGATAAAATTTAGGGTGAAGTAATGTAGGTGTGTGCACACTAAAGAAATGTCAGCAAATGCATAAGTAACACATCGTGTGCATATTGGTTATGGAGGTCGATATCCATACTCTGGGGAAGGAATTATGTAAATCTCAGTTCATTCCAAAATTGAATAAGTTCCAAGAGTAACTCAAAGACAGTGGAAAAGAATACCACTGTATGAATTTCGAGATATTTGAGTCTATTATAGCACTCAAGAGTTGTGACAATAATAAAGAGGGATGTTGAGTACATTAAAAAAGGAATCAGTGCATTTCCAAAGTACATTGGGTTGTCAATCCAAATGGATTCAAGTATGGAGAAGTCAGGTCAAGGATGAATTAAAAGTGAAAAGGAATTTCTAATGAAGAATCGGTAAGGAACCATGAAGAAGAAAATGATTCTCTGCATGGATTGGAATGCAAAAGAGATTGTGCCTGAAAATAATCCATCTTAAGTGGAATAGCGCCAGGAGTGACATTTCCAGAGATTAGAAGCATCACATGAAATTACAATGGTAAATTAAAAGCAGTAATGATTACTTCCAACTAATTATATGTAGCTAGCGAAGGAGGCATATATGCATCTTTACAGTATGCTAGAGATTGGTTATGCAAGTCAAGTTGAGGATAGTTTGAAAAGAGAAGAGAATGATGCAATAAGCCTCAAGTACTAAAGTACTCAGTCAGGAAAGGGTTGAAGAAGTTCAATCCCAAAAGTTAAATGGATGTTGAAGATCCAGAGTCTGCAAGACATCATGTTTGGAATTATAAATCATCCAAGTATGAGTTGGGATAGAAAGATCCAGAAAATAAATAAACATTGAAGGTTAATATCAACATCAGTATTTGGCTAGAAATGCAAAGGTAGCCAAGAGTAATTTGGCTAGAAAGTGCTCAAGACAGAAATAATCATGCACAATGATTACAATGAGAGAACACGAAGATGAAAGAATCTGAGAGAAATTGAAGACTTATGGGTTCAACAAGGAAAAGGGATGGTTATAAGTCTGATAAAGAGGCATGAAAACTTCTACTGTTATAAACTAACCAGGTAACATCAAATTTATTTAATGGCAGCTATGTAGATAAGTATTTCTTTGGAAATGATGTTGCATAATTTTTGAAGGGGAATTTAGGTGAGAATTTCCCCAGATAGAATTTTATAATACACAATATGGTATTATTTAATGCATTAACATGAATAAGATATCACTATGCATGGTACAAGATAGAAGCCTGTTATAGATATCAAATATTTTATCTTTAGAATGCACACACCGACATAGTAACATGTCATGTTATTTTGGTTATGGGGTAATAAACACAGAAATAAAAGATAAGAACTTGTTAAAGGAATGATGCCAGGAAAACTAGCCATGCATGTGACCAAGACATGCTCGGATATGGCAAGGTATGGATATGGAAAGGTTATATACCACATAAATTCCCAAAAGCTTCCTATCTTTAAATAATGCTTGGACTGCAATGTTTTTCTAACACTAATGCACACCACATAATTATATTCTTGGTGTAGTGTTTGGGTCGGAAAGGAAGGCATCCAAATAATTGAGAATAAAATGGGAAGTGTGTGAATAAGGTGCCAAGACGTTGGCCAGATTTACAATTTATTGATGGTGAGATACATGACTTAGATAAGTATCATTCTAGAAAAACAAAATAATGCAAAGGTGCATTGAATAGATATGCATTGAGATTTGCACTCAGGCCTAGTAAGTGGCAGAGTTGCACTCATACATGATAGAATTGTATATTTAAATGCATTTGATAAATGTGTTTTTGATGCATACATATATATTGTTGCATGGAAATAATTATACTAACAACAAAAATGTTGTTAACTCCCAGAGTTGAGAACATTTCAGGAGCTGTTAGAAGTTGCAACAGGAAAGTTGCAAGACAAGTAGTCACATGAATATTGACTACAGAAAATTTTATGTTCAGAAATTGAAGTAATGAACTTAATAATATTTATTGTGAACATGCTTATGCACATAATGATAATTCATTCTTTATTTAATAAAATTGTTTGGTATTGTGATTGGATTTCTAGGTGTAGGCAATTCTAAAATCACTTCATAAGGTTTTTTTTTTTTACATATTTCAAAGAGAGTACGATGTACAAGAAATATTGACAATTTGTTGGCTGAATGTAAGATAGAATCATTACAGGAAAAATGGTATTCATCATGGTTCTTGTTGAAATTCATAAGGAAGACTACATCCTATTATTGCAACAACAATGAAAAATTATGAAACAGAATTTCATATTTTGGGGAAAAATTGAATTCCTTATTAAATTACTTTGATTTCTAAAATGGAATGTTATAATGTTCTCTCATGAAAAATGTATGTGTGTGATACAGATGAGAAAATATTCATTAAAGTTGGAATGTTGATTTCAAAGAGTAGCTCTGAGGAAGATGTTGATTGGAGACAATGGATCTTACCCTATGGATCCCAAGTGGATATGGATGTGTGCACAATTATCCTTGGGTTGCCTTGGTGAAGGCTGGAGCCCTGGAGGGAGAAGTGTGGGGATAGGCTCACCAGTATGAATCCTGGAGGGTATCTGGAGACCTCTGAGGCCAGCTGGAATTCCTAGAGCCATGGTGCTATGAGACTTCTTGGCCAGCCTGTGTTGGAGTCGGAAGGGGTAGGGGTGCAACTGAAGGACTGTTGATCAGAGAAGGAGCACACTACCTTGGGTTGTACAGGCATGTGGGGAATGAGAGAGTGTTTTTTGGAGTGTTGCTAAGGTTTGGTGCCTTGGACTAGACTAGGTTGGTATTAATTGTGGACCGTGGTTATCTTGGGAAGTCGTTGCCCTGGTGGAGTCATATGCCTTCTCAGGGATGATACATTTCTGATAATTCATCAGCGGTTGGATCTAAAGCTGCATGGAACGTCGGGGATCTGCAACCAATTAGTTCTTTCAATGAGGTTTAATTGAAGCATGTAATAAATAATAATGAGTTGAATTCTTTTACAAAAAGAAACTCTATGGAATAAAGAAATTGACTTCTAGCTACAGTATGAATACCAAAATTGATATTGGAAAGTAAAGCACCATATGGATAACAAGCTTCCAATAGATAAAGCTTGGAGATTTATGAAGATTTCCAAAAATCTTGATGGTAATATGTAAACAAGTTGCATTGAGGACAGTGAAAAAATAAGGGGAGGGGATTGTAATATCCCAAGACCCACCCCCAGTTGTAATTTTAAATGTAACATATGTTATAGCATGGTGAGCCAAGTTAAAATAAGCTAGGAGGCATATATGATGATTAGGCCAGAGAGCCTAGATGCTAAAGGCCAAAGAGCCTGTCTTTGTATATGTAAATACTCATATCAATAATAAAAATACATTGTTGTGTGTAGACCGATCACGATAAAAGAGAATGGGGGACTAAGCTCGACTAGGTAGGGAAAGGGATGGGGCTATGATACTAGGGAAAGGGCTAAGCTTGAGGGATTATCTCTATGGGAATACTATTATATTATTATTTCCTAAAGACTAAGATTGGACATAAACTATGTTATCCTAAGTTCCCGTGGGAAGGGAACGAATGTTAAGTTTAGGTCATGCAGCTTCATGAGGACAAGTGTCCAATTAGGGACATGCAGTTATATTTAGAAAACACATCCTTCTTGGGGGTTCTCTTCCATTCTTACCATTCTCCCCATGCACTCACACATTCATGCAGGAAGACATTACTCCATTTATGACCTATGAAACCTATATGCATTTTGGGATCCATATCTCATGTTTTCTGATCATCATTTGAAACTCGTGATCCTCCTGGGTCGCACATCGCACATGTTCCTACCTAATATTTTGTTGTACTTTCTTGTTAGGACTAGTGCCTATTTCTAAACCCAAAGGTTGTGGTTGTTGTTTCTACTTGTGCATTAGCTAAATGCTGAAGTCATTTTCACTTAAGCCTATTGTTGGTTATCTGGGAGAAGGAGTGAAGAGGTGGGTTTTTAGGCCCATGGAATGAAGAGGCAGGTTTTCATGCCTGCGAGAAACTCTCTCCAGGTAAGAGAGTTTGTTGGAAAGAAGAAGCATGTTTCCAGTCCTGTGATCAACTCTCTCCAGGTGAGAGAGGTTGATGGGGAAGTGATTTCTCTTGGAGGGATCCCAACAACATCTATAAGCGCTCTGATAATTCTTGATCCGACATGTTTTTGAAGCTCTAGAAGGGAAGTGGAGCAGTCGATAGACTATTTAACAATGAAGGTGTATACTTCCTGGGGTGGGATAGGCATGTGGGGAATGAGAGGTTGTGAGTTGTGTGCGTAAGTTGGCTCCTGGGAGGGAATCCTTCCTAGTTGACTGTGTAGCAACCCATTGTCTCAACCTAGCCTAGGAAGTAGCATTCCTAGCTCGGGGGTGACCCACTGCTGAGAGTGATGAGAAGTGTGGTCTATGGTTGGGAGGTTCGTGGAAGGCCTACACGCAGTTGGTGGTCTTCTTTAAAAGATAAGTACCACTTATATGTTCATTTATATATTGTGTATGTGTACATGTTTGTATTGACAAGTATTGCCTGACTATGTTGTATGTATAGGCTTACTGTGATTTCCGCATTAATCACGTCTTGGCCTGGGTGGCCTTGGTGTGTATGATATTTCTCAAGAATATTTGTGTGGCATAGCCCAACAGGTTTATGGCTGGTTATGTTACGTTTTGGTTTTTCGTAAGCTTGAACATAGCATATTCTTGGTAGCATGGTCTAAATTCGGTGCTCGGGGGATGTTACGATACCTTCTGGATCAAACTTGTTTTTAAACACCCATTTTCTAGCAACAAGTTTTCTTCCAACTAGTAACTCAACTAGTTTACAAGACTCATTTTTATCTAAGTCATACATTTATTCAACCATGGTCATCTTAAAAATTTTACTATCCTTTGGGTCCATTTCCTTCCTAATATTTATAGGATCAACATCAATAATAGATATAAAAAAACTAGAATGAAAATTAGGTGGGGTATGCCTTCTGGTTTCCTTCTTTCTCAAATCATTCTAATCAAAATTGGAGTATGAGGTTCTTTCTCTTTTGGTTCATCTTCTTATATTGAATCAAATTATTCACCATCCAACTAAAAATCTATTGTCTTCGGTCCTTTTTCCATTTTTTGGGCTTCCTATTTGGGAATAACTTTGACCTCTCTAAATACCACATCTTGATTTTAAATAGTTTTCTTTGTTATTGGGTTCCAAATTTTAAAACCTTTTACACCATATTTAAAACCAATCAAGATACATTTTCAAGATTTATTATCCATATTAATCATATTTTCCCTTAAAACTTGCACATAAGCATCACAAACAAAAACTTTGAGAAGTTTAAGAGAGTAATCTTTACTAGTCCATTCCTCACAAAGAGTTTTATCAGCCAATGTTGATGTAGGTGATCGATTTACCAAGTAGCATGTAGTATCCCCTATCTCTTCCCACAATTCATATGATAACTCTACACCATTGAGAATACTTATCATATTTTCCATCAATTTCCTATTCATTCCTTTTGCGACTCCATTAAGTTGAGGTGTGTTTGGATTACTATTTTTCCTTGCTATTCCACACTTCTTACAGAATTTTTCAAACTCATTTCCACAAAATTCTCTGCCATTATCTATCCTCAAAACCTTTATTTTCTTCTCTTTTTGGTTCTCTACAAGAGCCTTAAACTCTCTAAATTTACTATAAATCTTAATTTACCTATCGATGGAACATACATAGCTACAAACACATCACTGTGTATCAACTCCAAGATTCAATTTTCTCTTGTGGCACTAGATGGGAATCTTACTAGATTTTTTTTTACCATACATACAATGTTCATAGAAATTGGAATCTAATGACAAATCATACATACATTAAACCATACCTTTACCATGTATTGCTAAAATTCCTTTATCTCCAATATGTACCAATATTTGATGTCATAGCATTGTTTTCTCTCTAGGGATTTTAGAGGTGCTATCTTCATTCACTATTACCTTTAGTAACAATATAACTATTATACCCATCATTAATAGTGCTTCCTAATATCTTGTATAGATTTTCAATCTGAATTCCCCTCATAAACACCATTTCTCCTTGAATCATTATGCAGTTTTCAAATATGGTGTGCATACTTGCATCACTTGTCTTACTTATGGATATCAAATTTATGGCCAAGTATGGAATGTGTGTAAACCTAGGTATATTTTTTATCCTTCCATATATGAGAAACAACTTAACTCTTTTGAATCCTAATATTTTTATTGTCCATTCATCTCTTAGTAAAACATCACCCCCATTGCACTTTTCATATTCACAAAACCACTCCCTCTAAGGAGTCATGTGAAATTAAGCACCCAAGTAGATCAACCATACATCATGATTTGAATGTGTAATTTTAGATGCCAAGTAAACATCACCACATTTTTCCATATTTTTTCATTTCTATGGAAGGAGCATCATCAAATAGATTAATTTTATCAACATTCATAGATCTACAATCTCTCTTATAATACCTATCTTTACTACATTTCCAATATTTCCTTATAGATTGTCCTAGAGATTTAGATCTACTAATAGATTTAAATCTATCCCCAAAGGAATTATTTTTCCTCTCCTAGGGGAGGCCTCTTACAAATAAAACATCCTTGGCCACACCCTCTATCAATTTTCTCTTCATTTAATCTAATAACAAGGATGCAACTACATCCTCAAAATTTAATGTGGATTTAGTAGTGATACCAATTTCTACAACCAGATTATCCCAAGAGTTTGGAAAAGAGAATAACATGATAATAAACTTATCTTCTTCCTCCATATTAATATCAATAGAGAAATGTTTGCTTACCAGAGTATTAAATGAATTTTGATGCTTCGTCATGGAGTAGCCATCATCCATCCTAAGATGATAAAGATTATTTCAAAGAAACAACTTGTTCACTAGGGAATTTGATTGATGCAATATCCCTAATGTATCCTACAACTTCTTTGCATTATCTTCTCCTCAAACATTCAAAAAAATGGAATCTGAAAGGTATATTCAATCTGTACTTCTCGTCTTTCTTTCCATCATCTCCCATTCTTCTTTTGACATACCAATAGGTTTTGTAGATAGATCCATAGTAACCCACTATTCTCCATATACAAGAAGATATTCCATATTTATCTTTCATAACTCAAATCTCTAGCTATTAATTTCTCTAGTTCTATTCTTGAACTACTTGTGAGCTTTTTTTTACACAAGATTCACTATGCAAAGCTCACACTCAAGAACAAGTTTATCGCAAACCCAATGTACCCTTACTATTCACTAAATGAGTTAAACCCTATCAACAAAGAAAACCCTATAAATACAATAACCTCACTCTTATACCAAATAAAGAGTTTGATAAACTTGCACAAGAAAAGAAATACTAATAGAATCTAAAAAAAAATAACAATGGTACATACACATAGTACACAAAGATTTACCTTGGATACCCTTAATCGAGAAAATTGGTCTAACTAAGAATTTCACCTATATCAATCTCATTATATTAAATCCACGATTCACGATAAAATATTTTAGGTATTTTCACAACATATAAAACCCCAATTCATTAACTTGGATTAGATTACTACCCTAATCCCTTAAATGGAATTAAATTACAATGGTCTTAAAAACCATTTGCTAAAAAAACAAAAAATAGTTTATTTTGGGGGCTCCACTACTAGACCTTTGATAGGGAGCCTATTATACCTCCACACCCCTCTATCCATGTGGGTGATCATACTCATGGAACCCGTTTGCATTGGGATGAGACTAAGTCTATTTGCAAAGAGTATAACAAATGTCCAACATCGAGATCCATTATTATTGTCCTAGTCATAGACCTTGTTCATGGTCATTGAGCATGATAAATATTCATTAGGACCTAAGGCCCTTTTTATCCTCCCCCAACTAGGGTATAGGCCTTTAATGCCATATGTTTTAAAAAAACTACTGCCCAGAGGCCATATATCACATAGAGAGGATTTATGTGGTGGTTCAAGGCTTCATTCATGACAATTAAGCTCAATAAGCTTCATTTTGGGCCTAATACCTTTTTCTTCTTCGCGTGGTCATAGTATAGGCCCCAAGACTAATTTTTATTGTGAAAAACATACTAATGGCATCAAAGATCCCCAAATAGAGGCCCAAAACATAGTAATGTCACCAAAGATCCACCCCAAAGGCTACAGATCCCTTAGAGAGGATACATATGGTGGTATGAATCCTTGTTCATGTCCATTGAGATCAATAGGATTTGTTTAGGGTGTAATTCCCTTGTTTTCCCCCTGGATATGTTAAGTGCCCCAAGACCCATTATTATTGTCAAAAGCATACTAATGGTGACCATATTCCCAATCATAGGTGTAACGTACCCACCCTCCAGATGAAAAACATTACGGGCGGAATATACATCAAAATTAACATTTTCTACTTAATTGAATTCTTGTGGCTTACCAACTATGGATCACATATGAATTTAATTATGTTGACTGATACCACAGTTCTAAATTCATCTAACAACATCTATTAAAACATTAATGCAACATCTCAAGAAAATAGAAAACACACACAGAGTCCATATAAACCATTTACATAGATGAATATATATCATAATAAACACAACAAAGAACTTGTTTGTTAATAGCTAACCAATTGGTTGCATACGAAGGATGAACCTCCCAGCCATAGGCATCATTGTGTGTTTTCTCTCAAAAAAAAACCACCCCTGAGCTGAGGCTATGAGTCCACAAGGATATATGGCCCCCGAGCTATCCACTTTCCACACACATATATTAAAACATGAATGCAAAAATCTCAAGAAAATAGAAAACACACAGAGCCCATATAAATCATTTACACAGCTAAATATATAGCATAATAAACACAACAAAGAACTTGTTTGTTAATAGCTAACCAATTGGCTGCATACGAAGGATGAACCTCCTAGCCATAGGCATGATTTTCCATTTTCTCTCAACAACAAACCACCCCTGATATGAGGCTATGAGTCCACAAGGATATATGGCCCTCTGGCTATCCACTCTCCACACACAACATCCCCCAAACCCAGGTTCCTCTGTGTTCCCCATATCCTACACAACATAAGGAATGGGATCCCCCTTCACTGCACACAGTCCCTTGGATCTTACCACTTCCCCCTAGGGATCCAATGCATTTTATTGATCAATAAATCCTCCCATATATATTCTAGGAGTGCTCACAATAGCCCTTAGAAGGCTCTTGAGTCATTTTCTCAACACAAAAATGATTCATAGGATTACATCATGATTTACAGGAAAACAAGCCTCTATCTCATCATTAAACATAGCCCAAAAATGGTTTACTTTAAGACCAACAATGGTTTCCTTCAATCCTAACATGGATTTTGTTCTTCCCAACACTCATCTCTTCTCTTGTTGTCCAAAATATGCAAGTAAAAATTGCTCTCCATGCCAAAACGTGACTGTCTAAAAACTTCCCCCCTGGCCATATGAATTTTCTCTCCTTATATTCTTCTTTGAATTGAATTACACTCTTCTCCAAGTTGATTGTACCCATTCCCATGCTCTCCAATAACTATGGGATGTGACTCCTAATACCCACCCTCTTACATGAGTTTAATGGTTGGCTTTAGGAACACTCAACAACAAACACAAGGTTTATACATGATGATAATAATTCAGGAATGTGGGTTGGATGAATACCTGTGAATAAATCCCCCTTGGATCCCTATCTCTTGTGGCATCATAGCCCCCCCCCCATCGTTCTTCATTTCTTTTGTATCACAACCAGTGATTATTACTTTAATTAATTATTCAATGCACATAATATTCAATTCGGCCACCGTCCACATTAAATCAATACGCGCTCTTCACCCCAACTCATAGGCTCACTAGCCTAATTCACATTTATACAATTACATTATAATTTGTGTGAATTAAAATTGGGGATGTTATGTTCCCCTCCCCCTTATTTTTTCACTGTCCTTAGTGCACAACACCCTATAGGTGTAATTTCACTTTACAATTTTGGCTCCCTCACCATTCATCAACATAGGAATTTCATCCTAAACCAATTGCATAGGCACTCTAGCCCAAATACCATAAGTACATAGGCACTCCAGCCCAAAAGCCTTAGATACGTAGGCTCCCTGACCCATTTCGCGTAAGATAATTTCACAATTCATCATTCTCGAAGCAATTTCCAACCTGTGGTATTTTATTTTTCACGACCTGCATCTCCTTTCTCTGGATCCAACTCCAATATTCTTCACGGTTTGTCAATTCTTGCAGCAATTCCAACCAAGAAACCCTTGTTCCCCTCAACCTACACAACCCAAGGAAGTGTACCCCTTCTCTGCGCCACAGTCCATCATGTTGTATCACTTCCCTTCTAGGGTTCCAATACAAGGCTGATCTTGATTGTATCTTGTAACTTTGAGTTTTAAGAATGATATATTTGAGGTTGACCTATCAAATTAGCTTTTGATATTGATAGCAATACTCTTTTAAAATTATTTAAGATGATCAAATTATTCTCTCCTATTTTTCATGAATAAGAAATGGATGTATTTATATATTATTAAAAAGATTGTGTGTAATGTTGATCACATTTTAATTCTAATGTTGAAGCCCCTTCAATATTTTATTATTGTAAAAATACTTTTGTTGCACATAAAGATCATATTGGGTTATTGAAGAACCATTTTCATTTAAATCCAAGAAATAAAGATTTGGGGTTTGTTGTCTATCACTCTCCCTACTCCAAGATATTCAAATATCTATATTTTATCCAAAGAGGAGAACCACCTCTCTAAAAACTAAGGGGGACTAATGTCCTCATGAATTTTTCGTTTCGGTCCTGGCGGATTCAAGCGTCAACATTTTTGGTGACCATACTCGGGATCGATTTATTTCCAAGATATTTGAGGAACTAGAAATCTCCATGGCTCAAAGTTTTGAGAAGAAGATTCAAGAAAATTGTTTCTTATTTTAAGCATTGCTCACCTTTTTTGTAATTAAAAAAAAAAAGCGCCAAAGATTCGAGAGAATGAACTCCCTGGAAAATCCATTGAAAAAATTCAAAATGAAGGGTTTCATAAATGTGATAATGATTCTTTATATTCTTCATCAAGCTCATCAATGGCTTTGCAAGACTCAGCAAAAGGAGAAATGCTCAAAGAACGAGGTGATTTCATAATACCCTTTTAAATCTACCAGAAGTAGACTTTCAAATGCCCAATATTCCTATTGAAATTTTTTCTACATTCTTTAAGGATGCTTCAGAAGATGCAGAGAAAAACTTGATTAATTTTAAAGGTACATGTTATGATTTCAACCTCACTAAAGACATTATTACATGTATACTATTCCTACAAACTCTGAGAGAGGATGCTCTTGAATGGTATAATTCATTAATGCCTAAATCTATTACTAACTCGGATGTGGTAGAAGATTCATTTGCAAAAAAGTTCATCCCAAAGGTGCATTCATATGGTTTTGATGATGTTTTAAATGTTGTTTCCCACCCATATTCTCCCATATGGAAGCAAGATAATGAAGTCACCAATTTTAAAGAGGAATCTAATCAAAGAGTGGATGAAATTTCTAAGTCAAGTCATGTTGCTTAGAAGGAAGATGAAAATTCCAAATTACAAGAAGAAAAATTCATCCTCCTATATACTCCATATGAATATATTTCAAGCCGTAAATTTGAAAATGAAATTGAGGAGCCTCCACCAAATACACAAGAAGATTTCAGCCTTGTAATAGATGATGAAACATCAAAAGATAACTTGCAGCATGAAGAATTGATGGAAGAAATGAATCTTGAGAAGAATGATGAGAAATATCACCTTTACAAAAAAGAAGAGTATTTTCAAGAGATTTTTGATGAATCAAGAACCTTGGAAGAGGTTGGAAATAAGGAAAAGTATGAATTTATTCTTATGTTTAAAACTCCTCAGCCAATCAAAGACAATAATATTATTGAGAATCCAAGAATTGATTTTATTCAATTATGGTTCCAGATTGGCCAAGCAATGCAATTAAATCTTCACCATATTTGGTATAATTTTTCTCTAGTGCATATTGAGAGTGCCCTTGACTCATTGGTACAAGTCCAAACGTATCTCAGAATTTTGGAGTTCATTCCACAAATTAGATCAATGCTTGAATGGCTCCTTTGGAAATTTGCTTACACCTAAGGTGACCCTTTTTTTCAAGTAAGTTAGGGTAGGTAGATCATGTATATACATATTTTATTTCTCAGTTCAAGTTTTGCACAACAAGGTAATATTTATATTGAAGATTGAATATAAATCCATGAAAGATGAATAATTACAAGAGTTCATTTGGAAGATGACTCCATATCCCAATGGAGAAGGTAGTTGGCATTGATATTCTAGTGTTCTCAAGAGCCCACAGGGGGTCACTATCCCGCAATTGGAGTCATTTGTTGACCAAAATTTGGTCATCCATATTTTCCGCTCTTGGATTCATAAAATAATTGATATAAAAAGAATACATTTTTTGAACTTTATAAGTTCACTATGTAACCCTCATTGTCATCTTTGTCATGCACTTTTCGGATCATAAATTTGTTTCCGCATGCCTAAGTTATTCAAGATTTGGTCTAAAGGTTCGAAGGAGAGATTATGGAGATTTTTTCAAAGTATCATGTTTTCCTCTCCATTTTCTAATTGTGAATTACTCTCATCACTTATCTTCCTCACCTTCCATCTCCACACTTAACCATTTTTCTCTTTTCACCACTCTTCTACATATGCTCCATTAGTCTCTACACTTAGACGTTTTTGAGACTCTTCTTTCATCTCCTCATCGGGTTCGCGAGTTGGAGGGTTGTTGGACCTTCATCTCTATCCACTTTCCCATGTCATGAGTCCACTTCTACACTACACTTAACCATTTTTTCAACTTCACGGGTTCATGGGTTCAATCCCTCATCCTCCAAGTTATGTGATCTCCACTCTGCACCCAAAGTTTCGTGATCTACATTTTGGACCATCAGATTTTTCACGGGTGTCGAACCCTTAAATTATTTTATCCCTTCTGCATGCAAGTCTGAGCGACCTCCTTTCCACACTTAAAATATTTTCGATCATCCATAACTGCGGGTTGGAGGGCTCCCGGGTTGGCAGGTTCATATAAAGCTTCATATTCAAACTCATTCTCGTCCGACCGACTGCCCTTCTATACTTAGTTTCTTTGTATCACTCATCCAACAACGTCTTTACGGGTTCACAAAAATTTTGTGTTTAACTTCTCTCACCTCCCTTCCCTCACCCCCGTAAACCCGCAAACCCTCCAACCCACATCTCCCTCATCCCCTCTTGTCCCATCTCACATACTTAGCCAAATTCTCAAAGCTATTCCAAGGAATGAAAACCAACGAAGGTGAATATGACATGTGTCGATGATGTGGACCGCTCCCATGATGACATGTGGGCATGACTCATTGATGACATGGCATGAGGTGGATGATAATAGGGTTCCAAAAAATTATTATTTTATTCGACAATTTTTCAAGAGTTGAATCCTCCAAGCTCTGTAATTTCTTCTCTTCTCATGTTTCTTTTTAAGTGTATCAAACACTTAATATTATACATCATGAAGAAATATAATATCCCAATGCATGTAGAATAGAATTTTAAACCAAAAACTATAATTTTATGAAGGGAAGCACGAAATTCATTCAAGGGCCCACATTTGCCCATCAATTTTGATCGACGATGGTTGAGCATTGATCTTGCAGAGGCCATAACTTGAGCTCCAGGTGTCGAAACCGCACAAAATTTATACCGTTTGAAAGATAGTTTGAAGTAGAATATGGTGGTACATGTTTCAAGTGCTGAAATTTGATACATTTTTCTCATAAATTAAAATATCAATTAATTTCATTTTTAATGGGTCTGCATGACAATTCAACTTCGCGAGCTCATATCTTGAGATCCGGGTGACGTATTTGCACAAAGTTTATATACTTGGAAAGCTAAGATGATGAATATGACATAAGAAATGATTTCCATGGATAAAAAATTGATTATCATTCCCATAAAATTAAAACACAGTCCTCCTATTTTAAATGAGAAATTAATTAAATTTTCAAAATAAAAGTTTATTTAAAACATTTTATTAAAAAGAGAGGGACCCATTTTAAATATAGTTATATTAATTATGTGAGTTAATTAATGGGAAATTAATGAGTCATTAATTAAAGAGAATATTTCAAGAAGAAACTTATACGAGAATTTCAAGAGATGAAGAAAAACCTAACTAATCAAGTAGTTAGAAAATATCTTTTTAAAAAGAGAAGAGAGGCTTCATCAAGGGTCCAAGAATCAGTATTGTCAAAGGGGCAAGGCAGAATATCAAAGGAAGAAGAAGGTGCATCCATGGATACACAATCAAACTTCTGATCAAAAGAAATAATCTCCATCTTCTCTATTCTTTCTATTCTTCTACACCACTTCTCATAGTTTTATGCTTGAATCTTAGAGTTGGGCATAAGGCTGAGTTATTGAGTGTTCTTATTATATTCTTGTAAGATATTTTCTTATATGATCATGGAGTATTTGCAGCCACATACATAGTTGTCAAAGATTTTGTAATGAAGAACATCTTTCATGAATAAAACTCCACAAAGAATTGCTTCTGGGTTGATCTTGACTGTATCTTGTAACTTTGAGTTTTAAGTATGAGATATATGAGGTTGAGCTATCAAATTCTCTTTTGATATTGATAACAATACTCTTTTAAAATTATTTGAGATGATCAAATTATTCTCTCTTATTTTTCATGAAGAAGAAATAGATTTATTTATATAGGATTAAGAAGATTGTGTGTGATGATGATCACATTTTAACTCTGATGTTGAAGCCCTCTTTCAATATTTTATTATTGTAAAAAGACTTTCGTTGCACATAAATATCATATTGGGTTATTGAAGAACCATTTTTATTTAAATCCAAGAATTAAAGATTTGGGTTTTGTTGTCTAGCACTCTCCCTACTCCAAGATATTCAAAGATATATATTTTAGCAAAGAGGAGAATCACCTCTCTAAAAACAAAGGGGGACTGATGTCCTCATGAGGTTGTTGTTTCGGTCCTGACAGATTCAAGCATCAACATTTTTGGTGACCATACTGGGGACCAATTTATTTTCAATATATTTGAGGAACCATAAATATACATGGCTCAAAGTTTTGAGAAGAAGATTCAAAAAAAATGTTGCTTATTTTAAGCATGGCTCGCCTTTTTTGTAATTTCAAAAATAAATGAGAAGCACCAAAGATTCGGGAGAATGAAATCCCTAGCAACTACATTGAAAAAATTCAAAATGAAGGGTTTCATTCATGTCATAATGCTTCTTTATATTCTTAATCAAGCCCATCGATGGCTTTGCAAGACTCAGCAAAAGGGAGAAATACTCAAAGAATGAGGCGATTTCATAATACCTCTTTAAATCTATCAGAATTAGACTTTCAAATGCCCAATATTCCTATTGAACATTTTTCTACATTATTTGGGGATGCTTCAAAAGATGCAGAGAAACACTTGATTAATTTGAAAGGAATATGTTATGTATTCAACCTCACCGAAGGCAATGTTACATGTAGATTATTCATACAAACTATGTGAGAGGATGCTCTTGAATGGTTTAGTTCATTAATGCCTAACTCTATTACTAGCTAGGATGTGTTAGAAGATTCATTTGCAAAAAAATTCAGCCCAAAGGTGCATTCATATGTTTTTGATGATGTTTTAAATGTTGTTTCCCACCCATCCTCTCCCATATGGAAGCAAGATAAATAAGTCACCAATCTTATAGAGGAATCTAATCAAAGAGTGGATGAAATTTCTAAGTCAAGTCATGTTGTTGAAAAAGAAGATGAAAAATCCAAATTACAAGAAGAAAATTCCAGCCTCCTATATGCTCCATATGAAGATATTTCAAGTACCAAATTTGAAAATGAAATTGAGGAGCCTCCACCAAATACACAAGAATATTGTAGTCTCGTAATAGATGATGAGACATCACAAGATAACTTGCAGCAAGAAGAATTGATGGAAGAAATAAATATTAAGAAGAATGATGAGGAGGATCACCTTTATAAGAAAGAAGAGTCTTTGCAAGATATTTTTGATGAATCAAGAACCTTGGAAGTGGTTGGAAATAAGGAAAAGGTTTAAGGTATTCGTATGTTGAAAACTCCTCATCCAGTCAAAGACGATAGTATTCTTGAGCAGCCAAGAATTGGTTTTATTGAATTATGGTTCCAAAGCATTGTTGGAAAAACAACACAATTAAATCTTCACCGTATTTGGTATAATTTTTCTCTAGTACATATTGAGAGTGCCCCTGACTCATTGGTACAAGTCCCAACATATCTCAGAATTTTGGAGTTCATTCCACAAATCAGATCAATACTTGAATGGATCCATTGGAAATTTTCTTACACCTAAGGTAACCCTTTCTTTCAAGTAAGTTAGGGTAGGTAGATCATGTATGCACATATTTTATTTCTCAGTTCAAGTTTTTCACAATAAGGAAGTCTTTATACTGAATTTTGAAGATAAATCCATGAAATATGAATAATTACAAGAGTTCATTTTGAACATGACTCCATAGCCCAATGGAGAAGGCAGTTGGTATTGAGATTCTAGTGTTCTCAACAACCCACAGGGGGTCACTGTCCCACAGTTGGAGCCAGTTGTTGACCAAAATTTGGTCATCTATATTTTTCCACTCGTGGATTCATGAAATCCTTGATATAAAAAGAAGATTTATTTTGAACTTTTATAAATTCACTCTGCATCACTCAGTCTTAGCTTTGTCATGCACTTTTTGGATTAGAATTTTTTTTTCACATACCTAAGTTACTCAAGATCCGGTCCAATGGTCCGAAGGAGAGATTATGAAGATGTTTTCTAAGTATCATGTTTTCCTCTCCATTTTCTAATTGTGAATTACTCTCATCACTTATCTCCCTCATCTTCCATCTCCACACTTAACCATTTTTCTCTTTTCACGACTCTTCTCCATATGCTCCACTAGTCTCTACACTTAAACATTTTTTAGAGTCTTCTTTCATCCCCTCACGGGGTTCGCGAGTTGAAGGGTTGGTGGACCTTCATCTCCATCTAATTTCCCATGCCATAAGTCCGTTGCTACACTACACTTAACCATTTTTTCAAATTCACAGGTTCACGGGTTTAAGCCCTCATCCTCCAAGTTTAGTGATCTCCACTTTGCACCCAAAGTTCCGTGATCTACATTTTGGACCATCATATTTGTCATGGGTGTAGAGCCCCTAAAGTATTTTATCCCTTTTGCATGTAATTCTGGCCAACCTCCTTTCCACACTTAACATATTTTCGATCATACATAACCATCGGTTTGTGGGTTCCTGATTTGGCAGGATCATAAAAAGCTCCATATTCAAACTCGTTCTCGTCTGATTGATGACCCTTATATACTTAGTTTCTTTGAATCACTCATCCAACTACGGGTTCGTGGGTTAGTGGGTTCATGAAATTTTCATGGTTAACTTCACTCACCTCCCTTCCCTCACCCCCGCGAACCCGCAAACCCTCCAACCCACCTCTCCCTCATCCCCTTTTGTTTTGTTATCACTCCAAGAGTCACTCCCTGACTATAAAGGGAACAAGCTTGGTAACATAAAAATGATTTATAAAATCAAGGATCAACAATTCTGAAATGGATCAACTATATGACTATCAAGACTTGTACCTATGAGAATATTTAGAAACTACTTTGGAAAGGTTGGCTCCAATGAACTAATCATATGTTTTAAGAGGATATGATGAACATGGAAGAATTATTATAATCAATAGAACCATACACACATCAGAGGTATGTATGACAATTTAATTAAAACAATAAAAAATATACTTCCGGGCCTAGACCACTAATTCAATGAAGGACAGACTTCCCTCAATGATTAAGTGAAACAAGGATGAAGTAACTTAGACTAGTCACCTATGACACAAGTATATAGAAATGGATATGAGAAAGAAAATATGATAATAATTCATGAATCTACAAAGAATCCAAAAGTACATTCATATTCTTTCCTCCAATGCATAAGGCTTCTCGAGTCTATAAATTGAAACATAGTCCCAAAGATTGAACCCCCTTTGTAGATCATTACAATAAGATATATAACCCAAACCTCTCCTAACTTCTTTCAAAGTTATTTGATCTAATTAATACAAATTTTCCAGGTTTAAAACAAAACAATGATTTGTCCCCACTTATTAGGATCTAATTCCTACTTAGATAACAATGCTTCAATTGAATGTCACCTACAATTATTGATAAGGTTTAATAATATATTTTAAGGACGTGTCAATATCTCCTTTGTTGCCATATGCCTTTGAATGCCTGAAGATGTTGGATACCCTACTAATTATTATGCTTGGCATCTAGATAGTTGGCATGCTTTGTCATCTGGTTGAGATTTCATCTTTGGGTTATCGATATTCTCCCTAAAATTTGCACCTAATTGTTAAACTTGTGTCTTGAAATCTACGAACAATCTCCTCTTTAATGACACTCTGCTACTTTATCTTCTAACTGACAATTGTGTTCTCATATTTGGTTGTCATATGTTGAATAAATCCTCATGCCATCTGCTAACTTTTCCCTAAGATCCTATATGAATTAGGGTGGTTGTAATAGCACTAGAGAGAGAACTGAGTAACAGAGAAAACACAATGCTCGAAACATCTTAAACTCTCATTGGACAACAAAAGATATTGAACTTTATGATAAAGTCCAAAACAAAATAACTTGTTGATCAGATAGGAAAACACTTTTATTGTACATATCAGAGAGCCCATCATCAACTACTTGCACCTTCCAGCCCATTTTCTTTACATAACATGACTGATAAAAGGTTTGATTTAGGTAACTTATGATCTTCTTTTCATATTTACTTCTGAGGATTTTTCAAGAACCCATGGACTTTTTCTCCACTCATGTAGATAGTTTGTGTTTTCTTTCAGGATGCAGCCTCGCAAATGGAATCTTATTTAATAATAATGTTCACAATATCCCTACAAGAGGAAGTCATATTTATTCAAATGTAATCTCTCATTGACTGCATTCATATGATAATAACCCCCTCCATGGTGCTTGACATCGACCTTTACTCTGTAGAAAACAAACTGGTAAATTTGATGATCAATTGTATTGAAAGAAGATTGTTGATCTTGAGCCATCCTAATCAACAAACCACATTGACCATCCTAATCCCCTACTATTTTTTATAGAAAAATCCCTCATCCTGGATTAGAATCTCTATTGAAAATCTGTGTTATACAGAAGAAAATTTCAAAGTGCCCAAGGTGGGTCGATGTTCATTGATGCCAAAAATAAACTTTGTTAGCAATTTCAACCTGTAAACCTACATTTTTCCATAACCGACGATGATGGAATTTTGTGGCTCACTTTGACAACTGATCGAGCACTTGGAAGATCTCTGGAGATTTTCTTGAGTGATCTAAATTTGATCTCAACATCTGGCAATTAAAAATTAGAGAAAACTTTATTTTTATGCATCCAGGAACATGGAGCATAAATACCCTCCTTTTGACTGGTGCCACTTGAATGCACAACCCTTATATTGTCCATCATGTTTGAAACTAATTTTTCGCACTGGACACTCAAGTTTGATAAAGGTTCAAACACTAATTTCATGAATCACAAGATCTTTTACCAAAATTTCTAAGCACCGGTAATCCCTCGGGTGATCCATAACACATGGAATTCGAACACTTGGGTGATATCATTAATAGTTGGCATAAAGTTTGATACCTAGCATTTGGGCACTTTGTATTGGATTGTGTTGCTTGGTGACAATTGGTTTGATGCTTGCATGTTTTTTGTAGACTTTGACCTCCATCTTGATGGGCTTAATTAGATATTGGCTCTAAAGCCAATATTTTTGTAAACAAAGCCCGAACACTAATTTTTGGCTTAAAATCCTAAAAACTTTCCCAAAATAAAATAAAACATGATAGAGATATAAATTAAAAACCTTTGACTTGACTTGATGTTTTGTTATGCTTTTTGTTTTAATGCTAACTCTTGTTGTTTCCATTGTGCAGGTGTTTGGCTCATATGCTCTCGGTCGGTATTGAGCACTTGAAGGTTTGCTCGAAAGAAAACTTGGCCAAAGTTTGAATTTTTTTCAAGTGAAAATAGCTTGTAGAAATTGGAAAAATTCTTGGGAAATAAATAAATTTAGCTTCTATTTGATGAAAGTACTCAAAATCTAATGGTACATTTTGAGTGCTAACATGTTCCATCTCACATACTTAGCCAAATTCTCAAAGCTATTACAAGGCATGAAAAACAACGAAGGAGAATATGACACATGGTGATGATGTGGACCATTCCCGTGATGACTAGTGGGTGTGAATCATTGATGACATGGCATGAGGTGGACGATGACAGGGTTCCAAAAAAATATTATTTTATTTGACAATTTTCCAAGGGCCGAATCCTCTAAGAACCATAATTTCTTCTCTTCTTGTGTTTCTTGCTAAGTGTATCAAACACTTATTATTATATATCATGAATAAATATAATATCCCAATGCATGTCAGATAGACTTTTAAATGTCAAATTTTATGAAGGGAAGTACAAAATTCATCCAAGGGCCCACATTTGCCCATCAATTTTGATCAACGATGGTTGAGCGTTGATCTTGCGGAGGCCATAACTTGAGCTCTGGGTGTCGGAATCACACAAACATTATACCCTTGGAAATATATTTAGATGTAGAAGATGGTGGTAGAGGTTTCAAGTTTTGAAATTTAATAAATTTCTCTCAAAAAATAAAATATCATTCAGCTGCATTTTTAATGGGTCTGTGTGACAATTCAACTTCACGAGCTCATATCTTGAGATCTGGGTGAGGGATTTGAAAAAAATTTATATCGTTGGAAAGATAAGGTGATGAATATCACATCAGAAGTGATTTACATGAATAAAAAATTAATTATCTTTCCCATAAAATTAAAGCACATTCCTCCTATTTTAAATGAGAAATTAATTAAATTGTTGAAATAAAAGTTTATTTAAAAACTTTTATTAAAAAGAGAGGGACCCATTTTCAATATAATTATATTAATGATGTGAGTTCATTAATGGGAAATTAATGAGTAATTAATTAAAGGTCATATTTCATGAAGAAAATTGTAAGGGGATTTCAAGAGATGAACAAAACCCTAACTAATCAAGTAGTTAGAAAATCTCTTCTTAAAAAGAGAAGAGAGGCTTCATCAAGGGTCCGAGAATCAGTATTGTCAAAAAGACATGGCAGGGTATATCCATGGATACATAATCAAACTTCTGAGCAAAAGAAAGAAATCTCCATCTTCTCAATTCTTTATATTTTTCTACACCACTTCTCATAGTTTTATGCTTGAATCTCATAGTTGGGCACAAGGCTGAGTTGTTGAGTGTTCTTATTATATTCTTCTAAGATATTTTATTATATGATCATGGAGTATTTGCAACCATGTACATGGTTGTCAAATATTTTGTAATGAAGAACATATTTCATGAATAAAACTCCACAAAGAATTGTTTTGGGGTTGATCTTGACTGTATCTTGTAACTTTGAGTTTTAAGTATGAGATATTTGAGGTTGACCTATCAAATTCTCTTTTGATATTGATAGCAGTACTATTTTAAAATTCTTTGAGATGATCAAATTATTCTCTCCTATTTTTCATGAAGAAGACATGGATGTATTTATATATGATTAAGAATATTGTGTGTGATATTGATCACATTTTAATTATGATGTTGAAGCCCTCCTTCAATATTTTTTTATTGTAAAAAGACTTTTGTTGCACTTAAATATCATATTGGGTTATTGAAGAACAATTTTCATTTAAATTCAAGCAATAAAGATTTGGGGTTTTCTGTATAGCACTCTTCGTACTCCAAGATATTCAAATATATATACTTTATTCAAAGAGGAGAACAACTCTCTAAAAACGAAGGGGGACTAATGTCCTCATGAGGTTGTTGTTTCGGTCCTGATGTATTCAAGCATCAACATTTTGTGCAACCATAATGGGGATCGATTTATTTTTAAGATATTTGAGGAACCAGAAATATCCATGGCTCAAAGTTTTGAGAAGAAGATTCAAAAAAAATGCAGCTTATTTTAAGCATGGCTCACCTTTTTTGTAATTTCAAAAAGAAACAAGAAGTACCAAAGATTCAGGAGAATGAACTCCCTGGTAACTCCATTGAAAAAATTCAAAACGAAGGGTTGCATTCATGTCATAATGTTTATTTATATTCTTCATCGAGCCCATCGATAGCTTCGCAAGACTCAACAAAAGGGATAAATACTCAAAGAAGGAGGTGATTCCATAATACCCCTTTAAATCTACCAGAAGTAGACTTTCAAATGCCCAATATTCCTATTGAATTTTTTTCTACATTCTTTGGGGATGCTTCAAAAGATGCATAGCAACACTTGATTAATTTTAAAGGTACATGCTATGATTTCAACCTCATTGAAGACAATGTTACATGTAGATTATTCCTACAAACTCTACAAAATGATGCTCTTGAATGATATAGTTCATTAATGCCTAACTCTATTACTATCTAGGGTGTGTTAGAAGATTTATTTGTAGAAAAGTTCATCCCAAAGGTGCATTCATTTATTTTTGATGACGTTTTAAATGTTGCTTCCCACCCATCCTCTCCCATATGAAAGAAAGATAACAAATTCACCAATTTTAAAGAAGAATCTAATCAAAGAGTGGATGAAATTTCTAAGTCAAGTTATGTTGCTGAAAAGGAAGATGAAAATTTCAAATTACAAGAAGAAAATTCCAGCCTCCTATATACTCCATATGAAGATATTTCAAGAAGAAAATTTGAAAATGAAATTGAGGAGCCTCCACCAAATACACAAGAATATTTTATCCTTGTAATAAATGATGAAACATCACAATATAACTTGCAGCAAGAAGAATCGATGGAAGAAATGACTCTTGAGAAGAATGATGAACAAGATCACCTTTACATAAAAGAAGAGTGTTTTGAAGAGTTTTTTGATGAATCAAAAACCTTGGAAGTGGTTGGAAATAATGAAAAGGATGAATGTATTCATATGTTGAAAACTCCTTAGCCAATCAAAGAAAATAGTATTCTTGAGAAACCAAGAATTGATTTTATTGAATTATGGTTCCAGAGCATTGTTGTCCAAACAACACAATTAAATATTCACCATATTTGGTATAATTTTTATCCATTACATATTGAGAGCCCCCCGACTCATTGGTACAAGTCCCAACATATCTCAGAATTTTGAAGTTCATTGCACAAATCAAATCAATGCTTGAATGGCTCCATTGGAAATTTTCTTACACCTAAGGTGACCCTTTATTTCAAGTAAGTTAGGGTAGGTAGATCATGTATTTACATATTTTATTTCTTGGTTCAAGTTTTTCACAATAAGGCAGTCTTTATATTGAAGTCTGAAGATAACTCCATGAAAGATGAATAATTACAAGAGTTCATTTTGAAGATGACTCCATATCCCAATGGAGAAGGAAGTTGGTCTTGAGATTATGGTGTTCTCAGTAACACATAGGGGGTCATTGTCCCGCAGTTGGAGCCATTTGTTGACCAAAATTTGGTCATCTATATTTTTCCTTTCTTGGATTCATAAAAGCCTTGATATAAGAAGAAGACATTTTTTGAAATTTTATAGGTTCACTCTGCATCCCTCAATCTCAGTTTTGTCATGCACTTTTCGAATCGAAAAAATAATTTCTGCATGCCTAAGTTATTCAAGATCTGGTCTAAAGGTTCGAATGAGAGATTACGAATATTTTTTCTAAGTATCATGTTCTCCTCTTTGTTTTCTAATTGTGAATTACTCCAATCACTTATCTTGGTCACCTTCCATCTCCACACTTAACCATTTTTCTCTTTTCACCACTCTTCTCCATATGCTCCACTAGTCTCTACACTTAGATGTTTTTGAGACTCTTCTTTCATCTCCTCATTGGGTTCGCGGGTTCGTGAGTTGGTTGACCATCATATCCATCCACTTTCCCATGTCATAAGTCCATTGATACACTACACTTAACCATTTTTTCAACTTCATGAGTTCATGGGTTCAATACCTTATCCTCCAAGTTCTGTGATCTCCACATTGCACCCAAAGTTCTATGATCTACATTTTGAATGATTAGATTTGTCACGGGTGTCGATGCCCTAAATTATTATATCCCTTCTGCATGCAAGTCCAAGTGACTGCCTTTCCATACTTAAAATATTTTTGATCATCCATAACCGCGGGTTGGTGGGTTTTCGGGTTGGCGAGTTCATAAAAAAGTTCCATATTCAAACTCGCTTTCGTCCGACTGACCACCCTTCTATACTTAGTTTCTTCGGATCAGTCATCTAACCGCGGGTTCGTGAGATGGAAGATTCACAAAAATTTCATGGTCAACTTCACTCACTTCCCTTCCTTCACCCCCGCGAACCCTCAAGCCCTCGAACTCGCCTCTCCCTCATCCCCTCTTGTCCCATCTCACATACTTAGCCAAATTCTCAAAGCTATTCCAAGGCATGAAAACCAACGAAGGATAATATGACACATGGAGATTATGTGGACCACTCCCATGATGACACGTGGGTGTGATTCATTGATGGCATGGAATGAGGTGGACGATGACAGGGTTCCAAAAAAATATTATTCTATTCGACAATTTTCCAATGGTCGAATCCTGCAAGCTCCATAATTTCTTTTATTCTCTTGTTTCTTGCTAAGTGTATCAAACACTTAGTATTATATATCAAGAATAAATATAATATCCCAATTTATGTGGGATATAATTTTAAACCAAAAATTCGAATTTTATGAAGGGAAGCATGAAATTCATCCAAGGGCCCACATTTGCCAATCAATTTTTATCGACAATGGTTGAGTGTTGATCTTGCAGAGGCCATAACGTGAGCTCCTGGTGTTAGAATCGTGCAAAATTTAAACCATTGGAAAGGTATTTTGATGTAGAAGATGGTGGTATAGATTTCAAGAGCTTAAATTTGATACTTTGTTATCAAAAATTAAAATATCAGTCAGTTGCATTTTTAATGGTCATGTGTGACAATTCAACTTCACGAGCTCATATCTTGGGATTCGAGTGAGGCATTTAAAAAACATTTATACATTTGGAAATATAAGATGATGAACATCACATAATAAGTGATTTACATGGATAAAAAATTGATTATCATTCCCAGAAAAATAAAACACAGTCCTCCTATTTTAAATGAGAAATTAATTAAATTGTGAAAATAAAAGTTTATTTAAAAACTTTTATTAAAAAGAGAGGGACCCGTTTTCAATACACTTAATTATGTGAGTTAATTAATGGGGAATTAATGAGGAATTAATTAAAGGGAATATTTCAACAAGAAGCCTTTACGTGAATTTCAAGAGATGAAGAAAACCCTAACTAATCAAGTAGTTAGAAAATCTCTTCTTAAAAAGAGAAGAGAGGCTTAATCAAGGGTCCAAGAATTAGTATTGTCAAAGGGGCAGGGAATATTATCAGAGGAACAAGAAGGTACAACCATGGATACACAATCAAACTTCTGATCAAAAGAAAGAAATCTCCATCTTCTCCATTATTTCTATTCTTCTACACCACTTCTCATAGTTTTATGCTTGAATCTCAGAGTTGGGCACAAGGATGAGTTGTTGAGTGTTCTTCTTATATTATTCTAAGATCTTTTTTTATATGATCATGGAGTATTTGCAACCACATATAAGTCTATCAAAGATTTTGTAATGAAGAACATCTTTCATGAATAAAAATCCACAAAGACTTTCTTCAAGGTTGATCTTGACTGTATCTTGTAGCTTTGAGTTTTAAGTATGAGATATTTGAGGTTGACCTATCAAATTATCTTTTGATCTTGATAGCAGTACTCTTTTAAAATTATTTGAGAAGATCAAATTATTCTCTCCTATTTTTCATGAAGAAGACATGGATGTATTTATATATAATTAAGAATATTGTGTGTGATGTTGATCACATTTTAATTTTGATGTTGAAGCTCTCCTTCAATATTTTTTTTTTTTTTAACGAAAACGGTTATGTTGTATTAAGCAGCTTTCTGGCAAGCCAGAATCAAAGAGTTACAAATCTGAAGATGGTTGGTGACCTCTAACAGTGCTTCCAACCTTCTTGTGAATGTCTTGGGAGTCCAATCCCATTTGCTTCTTGAGCTAAATCGAGAAAATGACAAAAATTGCATACATGAGTAAATTCTCACAAACTGTGAGCACAGTAGAAGACAAAAGCAAAGCATTAAACCACGGAGGATGAAATTTTCCCCTTAAGGAAGGGATCC
>JASDQU011404159.1:24457-34897 GCA_032191745.1 Picea mariana
TTTCTGGTTATTGCGAACAAAATGATATACATTCTCCACAGGTTACTGTCAGAGAATCCTTGTTATATTCGACATTTCTCTGTCTTCCAAAGGATGTTGACAAAGAAACCAGAACTGCTTTTGTTGATGAGGTCATTGAACTTGTGGAATTAGACAATTTAAGGGATGCACTGGTAGGCCTACTAGGTATATCTGAATTATCAACTGAACAACGGAAAAGGTTAACAATAATTGTGGAGCTTGTTGCAAATCCTTCTATAATTTTCATGGATGAGCCCACTTCTGGTTTGGATGCTAGAGTAGTTGCAATTGTGATGCCAACTGTACGTAATACAATAGACAATATAAGGATGCTACGAGAAAGTTGATTTCATGTACCTGACTTATCCTCAAGACTGTTATTGTTCATAATGATTAACGGGAAACCAGGGAGAAATCCATTACAGCTGTAGGGATCATTCTGTCCACTTATCAAAGCCATTGGTAGCAGTTCGAGTAGCCTGTAGAGCTTACACCTGGAAGTCAAAATTTTCCATGAAGAGGAACCGTTTCCAATTCCCAGAAGACGAAGTGTCTGGTTTTAGATTTCTTTTTTTTTTAAAAGAGGGAAGATGTAATAGGAGAAAAAGGGGGGTGCATGAGCACAAGATTGGGGAGAAAAGACCTCTCTCAAGAGAAATTCATTGTAATTGCTGATTTATTGTGTAAACCATTATTGGAGTAATAAAAAAGATGTTTACTTACGACTGTGAGATTCATCACGGTCGATTTCTTTCAGCATGTTCTTCTTCTTTTCTGTTGTGTTAAATCTGTTCAGATTTCGTTATAGGTATTCCTTACTCACAGTAGATATTGTTTTTACCATATCTTTATGTCTTCGTTAATCCATCACAACTGCATTACATTTTGTTTTCTTCTAACTGATGTGCTTCGTTATACTTTAGTACGACCACTACTATAACGAATGGATTTGGGTTTTCTGTATTTTTTTATTGCCTTTCTTCTGCACCAGCTATCAACTGTGTAAGACCAATATGCATTTTCAGAATTCTGCATGTATCCTTTGCTACGTCGGCCTTTCCTTTTTCTTTCCCCTACCACATCATGATTTATCGAAGCGTTGAAAGATAGACTTACTTTTCCTCACTTTCCGCAAGTTATTTGATCTCTTCTATTGTCTCTTTTTCTCGGTTTTCATTTGAATCCATGCCCAATGGACCATTTCCCTAGTTTAACACCCAAACTCCAAAAATCCAAGACCATCATTTACGCATAAATATGCCCACCTTTTTCAAGCTACTTAANCATGTATCCTTTGCTACGTCGGCCTTTCCTTTTTCTTTCCCCTACCACATCATGATTTATCGAAGCGTTGAAAGATAGACTTACTTTTCCTCACTTTCCGCAAGTTATTTGATCTCTGCTATTGTCTCTTTTTCTCGGTTTTCATTTGACTCCATGCCCAATGGACCATTTCCCTAGTTTAACACCCAAACTCCAAAAATCCAAGACCATCATTTACGCATAAATATGCCCACCTTTTTCAAGCTACTTAAATTCCTATTGTGACATTGTTCGAGAGATCCCTCTCGGGTTGGAAGGGGTAGCTCCCAATCCAAGTGGTTCGAGGTTGGCTCGGGATTGATTCGCTATAGCCCATTTCAGTTTCGAGTGTCAACAGAACCCTTGAATACCTAACCCTTGGGGACGAAAACAAAAAAACAACAAAACATACAAGATCTATTGTTGCGCACCTGTGTCTCCTGCATTCGAGTTACCAAATCACTACACATTTCTTCCTGATTAAGCATTTGGGAATTTCATCACTATAGTATTCTTCAGACCAGAGTATAATTCCATAGGTGTAAAAAAAAAAAGTGAGTCTGGATTTTGTTGCACCATTATTTGAGACCCATTCCATTGGATTTATCTCTTCACCCTTATCACATTCATACCTATAATTTTTCAGCAAAATTTTTTACCCCATCCACCCCTTTTCTGTTCCCTCATCATCATGACCCATACCTTGCAATCTAATTTCACAGAGACCCAACAAGAAGTGAGACAACTCAGTGTCAATATTTCCACCATCAATAAAAACATGCATTGCTCCATTGTCGCCTCAATCGAGGAACTCAAAGAAGACCTCAAACAAGACATTACTACCCATGTTGAATCTATCGCTTCGATGATCTACACCAAGCTACATATCCATGAAGATCCCCTTTAATCTAACCCACCTTTTCATATCGAAGATGAAACTTTCTCTCATTCCCATAATTTTTAGCCCCATCACTTTCAGTGTGACCTACGCCTTTCGTGTGTGGATGTGACCAAATTTGATGGCTCGGATCCCACTGGTTGGGTAACTCAAATGGAACATTATTTATCTTTGTATTTCATTACAAATGACTTGGCCAAAATCTGGTATGGTGTTCTTCATATAGATCAAGAATGTTGGCAATGGTGGCAATGGAGAAAAACTGCCCATCAAGGGTATGTTGCTTGGACACACTTTGTGGCAAAGATTTCTGAATTCTTTGACACTGACACCAACCATTTAGGCCATTTGACAAAGTTGAAACAATCTGGCACAAGGGAAGACTTTATAGCTTCTTTTGAGCGACTGGCTTTTCGTATAGAGGGCATGTTTGATGTTGTTTTCTGAGAATGTTTTATCAGTGGCCTCAAAGATGAGATTTGTGCCCATATTCTCATGGCTTGGCCTCAAAGTTGGGTGGAGGATACTAAAAGAGCTAAGGAATCACAACAGGTTGTCTCTTCTCAAAACTGGAAACCCTCCTTTATTCCTCGCACTAAAACAGTAAATCCCACTCCTCCTTCTACTCCACTAAAGATCCAAAAATTGACTAGAGATGAAATGGTTGAATGCCAACTCAAAGTCCTTTCTTAGAATTGTGATGACAAATATTTTACGGGACAAAAGTGTAAGGAAAAAAATATTTTTATGGCCATCTCAGAGGATGTTGAATCTCCCCTTGTTTCTGAGTCACCTTAATCAACTGACATAACCCCTCCCTCAGACACTCCCGAAGTAGAACTGATCATTTCCCTAAATGATATCACATGCTTCTCTTCTCCCCAAAACCTCAAACTAATTGGCTACATCAATCATAGGAAGGTCATCATTCTAATCATGATTTCCAATGGTGGGTCCATGAAATTTGGAGGGCATTGTGAAAATGCGCATCTCCAAATTAGTGACTACCACCTGAAATCTCATATGTTTGTTATCGACATGGACGGTTGTGACATTGTGTTGGGTGCAAACTGGCTAAGGACTTTGATTCCCATTATCATGGATTTTAAGGAATTAACCATGCAATTAAACTAGAAGGGCCAACAATATAAGTTCCAATGCATCACCGTTGGTTCCCTTCATATCATTAGTTCCACTCGCATGGAAAAGCTGCTAAAAGAAGGTCATTCAGGCATTATTTCCCAACTGTATTCCATACAAGAAACTGAGACACCCTCTATGCCGCAGGACCTCCAATCCATCCTCTCTAAACATCAAGTGGTTTTTTCCACTCCCAGGGACTCCCTCCTTCCCATGGTGTTCATGATCATTCCATTTCCCTTGTCCCAGGAAGCCTTCCTCCCAATATTTGTCCCTATCGTCACCCATTTTCCCCAAAAAATGAAATTGAGAAAATGGTTTAGGAACTACTTAACCCAGGTGTTATCCATCCTAGTACGAGCCCCTAATATTCTCTTGTGGTCACGGTCATGAAGAAATAATTTTCTTGGCACATGTGTCCTGATTTTTGCGCCCTCAACAAACTCACCATTAAAAACAAATTTCACATTCCTGTCATTGATGACCTCTTGTATGAATTGAGTGGCACCTAGTTCTTTACTAAACTTGATCTTCATTCTGGCTACCACTAGATCCGTATGAAAGAGGAAAAAATTCCTAAGACTTCCTTTAGAACTCATGAGGGCCACTATGAGTTTTTGATCATTCCCTTTGGCTTGTGTAATGCTCCCTCCACTTTCCAAAGCCTCATGAATCGTGTCTTTCGTACATTTCTTCATCATTTTTTCTTAGTTTTCTTTGATGATATCCTCTTCTATATAAAAACATGGACATACCATATTTCTCATGTGGATTGAGTTCTCCATCTACTCTCTCATCACCAACCTTTCTTGAAACAATCTAAATGTTCTTTTGGAACCTCAGAAGTCGAGTACTTGGGTTATCTTGCTGGAAAGGACAACATCAAGGTGGATCCTAAAAGGATTGAAGCTATGCAATATTGGCCTCACCCAAATAATCTCAAAAGAATTCATGGATTTCTATGCTTGACAAGTTATTATCGCAAGTTTGTTAAGAATTATGGAAAGATTGTGGCCCCTCTCAATGCACTCCTTAAAAAGAATTCTTTCACCTGGACTCCAGTAGTTGTTTGAGATTTTAAAACCTTGAAGATAGTCATGTGCACCACTCTAGTCCTATCCCTTCTTGATTTCACAAAGACATTTGTCTTGGAATGTGATGCTTGAGGGAAAGGAATCAGTGTTGTCCTTATGCAAGAGGGTCATCCTTTGGCCTTTACTAGCAAACAATTGCCTGAATGAAATTTGGGCAAATCAATCTATTAAAAGTAAATATTGGTTATTTTGCACGTCGTTGATCTTTGGATCCCTTATCAATTGGGGAAACGATGGATGCTTCCAAATTAAGATAGATCATAAAAGCCTCAAGTATTTTATGGAACAACACATTTCCTCCCCAGAGAAACAAAAATGGGTGACTAAGATCTTCGGATATGATTATGATATTATTTACATGAAATGCAAAGACAATGTGGTTTCAGATGCACTTTCCTGAAAATATGAAGATGAAGGGTCCCTTTTTTCTCTTTCCTTCATTGTACCAGAATGGCTCCAAGCTGTTCTCTAGGAATGGATACACAATCCCAAAAGTTTTCATCTGATACAACAATTATAGTCTAATTCTCCAGTTTCCCCAGGGTACTCTTGTCTCCATGATGAGCTTCGATACAAAGGCCATTTGTGTTTAATTAAACAATCAAAACTTAAATCCATGATACTTTCTGAGCTTCATGCTACACCCACAGCTAGGCACTCCGAGTTTACTAAAACCTATGACAGGGTCAAACGTTCTTTTCTCTAGGATGGTATGAAGTAGGACATTCATAATTTTGTGGCTAAATGTGATGTGTTTCAACACAACAAGGGTGAAGCAGTCAAATCTCTTGGAACACTACAACCGCTTCCAATTCCACCTGCTATTTGGTGGGATATATCTATGTATTTTATTGTAGGCTTACCTAAATCAGGAAATAAATCAGTCATCATGGTGGTAGTTGATTTACTTTCCAAGTATGCTCATTTATGTGCTCTTCAACACCCATTTACAAAATCCACTGTGGCTCAAATTTTCATGGATCGGGTCTTCAAGCTTAATGGCATGCCTCATTCTATTGTTTCTGATTGCGACCCAACTTTCACCAACAATTTTTGGAAAGAAATATTCAAGATACAAGGCACCCAATTTCATCTCAGCACAACTTATCATCCCTAGACTGATGGTCAAACTAAAGTTGCCAACAAGTGTTTGGAAACATATTTGAGGTGTTTTGAATCAGAAAAGAAAAATCAGTGGGCTCAATGTTTACCACTAGCTAAATGGTGGTACAACACTTCATACCATACAACTACCTGCATGACTCCTTTTGAAGCGGTATATGTACAAAATCCACCTTCAGTTCTCTCATATTTACTAGGTGTCTCGAAGGTCCAGGTGGTTGACTAAATGCTTATAGTTCGAGAGACTATTCTCTGTACCCTCAAAGAGAATTTAGTCATGGCTCAGAATCACATGAAGCAAGAAGAAGATAAAGTTCGCTCTGAACGTCAATTTGCAGAAGGGGATAAGGTGTTTCTTCGACTTCAACCTTACAAGAAAAATTCCCTTAAGGTTGACCATTTTCAAAAACTGGTGCCCAAATTTTATGGTCCTTATATCATTCTCAATCACGTGGGACATGTGTCCTATCAGTTAACTTTGCCCAATCATCATAAGATACATTTTTTTTTTCATGTTTCTTGCTTAAATAAGGTGATTGGAACTAAGTGCCAAACTCAAACCAACCTTCCCATGTTGGAAGAAGAAGGCTCCATTTGGCTACAACCATAAGAATATTTGGACCAGCGTGAGCGTCACCTGCATCAGGGAGCCATAAAGGAAGTGTTATTCTAGTGGAAAGATACAACCCCAGCAGATTCCACTTGGGAACCAACTACCATTCTGCAACAATTTCTACATCTCAAGCCTTGAGGAAAAGGTTGTTTTTAAGGGGGAGGACATGTTAGGGACCTAACCCCTCACATAGATATAATAATATATTCTGATGTAATAAAGGTCAATAGTAATAAGGCCTAGAAATAAGGAAGAATAATTCGAATGTAATATGACCTAATAGAACCTTCCGCTTCTAGAAGGATTTTCCTCTAGATGGTTCTTTTGATAGACATATTTAGTATAAATAAGAGTCAAGGGTATGAGAACTATTGTCTTGGATATTATTGTAATAGAGATCTGCTCTACTGGAGGTTTCCCCCTCAAAGAGGCAAGTGAACATTACACTCAGTAATCTAAGTGCTCTTTCTGGTGTTACTTTGGTATCATTTTGGTATTATTGTGGTGTTGTTCTGGTTATATTGTTGCTCACCTGCCATTTCTATAATTTTATTTATGTCTGCATACTTTTTATATATGGAATATTAGATATTGGACATTGGGTAGTCATGCACTATTGATCCACCCTACTTCGTGAGTTTCTTTAATCCATAACTCCGAGAGATTGTTGTGATGTTCTTTGAAAACTTCCAAAGCTAGAGGCCCAAAGTCTCGAGTAAGTGCCTATCGAACTAGTGCTTGGCCACAACTCGTGGTTGCATAGTTTGGGGGCTGAGAGGAAGGAGATAGTGATCGAAAATTATTGAAAAATAGAGAAGAGCTCAGAAAGAAAATATCTACGGGGATTCTTGATTGCTCGAGAACCGCATAATGAAATATGAAAGTTTTCTTGAATCAAATTGGTTTATGAATATTGTGGAATTTTTTAAAAACTAATGGCCTATCAAATTTTGGTTGACTGCAAATTGTGCTTGAAAAGTTAACGATTGTCAGAACCAAACTGAAATGGAGGAGGTGCAAAATGCTTCCAGTTCAGAGAATGAAGCTAGAGGAATGGATGTCCATTTGGGATTTGAAGGATCGAACTCCAATGGGCATGGAGAAGAGATAGATAAGGAAGGAAACATGATTAAAATCATTGAAAGATTACAAAAATATGTACATAATCACCAATCAGATAACATAAATCTCATGAAAGCCATGGATCAATAGGGATAATTAAACATAAAGTTGATACAGAGCATGGAAAGGATAGAAAATAAATTGGATAAGGAGAGTGACTCCGTTAAATCAGGAATTCACGGGTCTCCTGATAAAAAGAGGAAATCAAGGAGTGTTTCCAGACACCATCATCACTCCCAAGGGAACTCTTAGAGGAGGGAACACAGTAGTTCAAGCCCATATCCTACCAGAAAACATAGGAGATTTGGATTGGATGAACTAAAGGGATAACTAAAAAAGATTAAACCTCCTATGTTTGATGGAGAGCACCAGAAAGAGGAATATGTTGAGACATGGCTTCTTGGCATGAGGAAACATTTCCAACTGTAGAATTACTACTCGCATGTAGAAGGAAGAATTGCAATGTATAAACTGAAAGGAAAGGCATCCATGTGGTGGGATCAACTTATGTAGGTGCAACACATTAAAGATAAAAATGCTACTTGGAAGGAATTCAAGAAGTATTTCAAAAATAAATACTTAACTAAGAGATACTATGACATAAATATGAAAGAGTGTTTTGAACTTAAGCTGGGTAGTATTTCCATTGATGAATATGAGCGAAGGTTTTTGGAATTGTTGAAGTATGTCCCTTTGATCATCAAAGAGAAGACTATCAAAATTCAAAGGTATCTGAGTGGAATGACACCTTCCATCAGTGAAAATATCTAGTATGATGATCCTAAAACTATGGAAGAAAATATGAGAGAAAACTGTCTATATGAGTAGCAAAGAGAAAATCCCACTTTCTGGAAGGCTTGGGATGACAAGAAGAAGTTCAAAAAAGATTAGAGACAAAAGGTAAACAAGCCTCCATTTTTCAGAAATAGTCCTCAAGGACAACCATATTTTAGAGAGTAGAGAATGGCTGAGGTAGGAGGAAAAAGACTAAGGAAGATTCCCATTCAATGTTGGGGTTTTCAAGGAGACCACAAGTATATATATTGTCCCCACAAAAATAGAAAAATGAGAGTTGTCCACAATGTTCAGCAAGTAGAAATAGTGGAAGACATGGGTAGTAGAATACCAAGGATCTATGAGGCCCTGGACAACAAACAAGATGATTTTCAATCACACATGATTGAAGTTGAAGGTATGATCAATAACCATGACATTACTATTTTAATTGATTCGGGGGCTAGTCATAGTTATATAGATCCCAAGAATGTGGAAATCTTGCATTTTCCAAGAAGCAAGCATGGAAAATCTTGGTTAGTGCAGCTGGCTAGAGGAGCCAAAAGAAAATTTACTGAGTTGGTTAAGTCCTATCCAGTGGACATGAATGGGATGAGCACACAGGTTGAATTGAAAATATTACCTTTAGGTTCCTATGACTATCTAATTGGGATGGATTGGTTGGAACAATACCATGCCATCTTAGACTGTCGTAAAAAGGAATTCACTTGCCTGGATGAGGAAGGAAATCAGAGAAGAGTTGTTAAGCCCTAATATTGGCTCATTACCCCTTAATTGGGGCATATTATATTAGTAATTTTATTTTATTTATGTCGGCTTTAGGCCATTAGTTGTAATTATACCTCCTAGTCTCTTGTATATACCAAGGAGACATTTTCATTTTGAATCAGCTTGTACTTGAACATTTAAGTGGGGTAAAAGGAGGTTGCCCCCTCGAAGAGGCTTATTATCTGAAATTATTTCTTTTTCAAGGCGTTGAGTATTATTTCTGAGGTTTTTCTATGCTATATTGATATTTGGTTCTTAACATATGGTATCAGAGCTCAAGGTCTTGGGGTTTCACTGCTACATCTGAGACACCTTGGCATTTTCACTATAACTTGTTTTCTACAACGTTTCAGAAGGAACGACTTGGAGGATATTTAGTAGACGGATCAAGGTACGTTGGGTTCAAAATGTCTCCTTGGTATATATAGGAGACTGGGAGGTATAATTACAACTAATGGCCTAAATCCGACATAAATAAAATAACATTACTAATATAATATGCCCCAATTAAGGGGTAATGAGACAATATTAGGGCTTAACATGTTAGAGGCCATACAAATACCCTTACACCTAGAAGAGTGAAACTGAGCACATGGTTGAAGAAATGTTAGAGGCTGGCATTATTAGACCTAGTCAAATTTCTTACTCTGCACCAGTGGTAATGGTATTCAAGAAAGATAGCTCATGGCGTATGTGTCCATATTATAGAGAGCTCAACAAGATCACTATTAAAGATAAGTTTATCATTCCCGTCATTGATGAATTGTTAGATGAACTACATGGAGCAATCTATTTCACAAAATTGGATCTCTGTTCAGGGTATCATCAAATTAGAATGAAGGAAGAAAATATCCCAAAAAAATCATTCCGAACTCATGAAGGCCATTATGAATTTTTGGTCATGCCTTTTGGCCTTACAAATGCACCTTCCACATTCTAAGGGTTGATGAATTCCATTTTCAAGCCCTTCCTTTGAAAATTTGTGTTAGTATTTTTTGATGATTTACTAATCTATAGAAAGTCTTGGGAGGATCATGTGCGACATGTTGACAAGGTGCTACAACTACTAAAGGAGGAACAACTATATGCCAAACCATCCAAATGTTTCTTTGGAGTAAAAGATGTAGAGTATTTGGGTCATATTGTATCTCATGAAGGTGTCAAGGTAGACCCTAAAAAGAATAAGGCCATGGTCGACTGGTCGATTCCCAAAACATTAAAGAATCTTAGATGATTTTTGGGTTTGACAGGTTACTACCGCAAGTTTGTTTAGAACTATGGAATAATAGCAACACCTTTAACGGAACTAACTAAGAAGGATGAATTTTCATGGACTCCAGAGGAAACTAAAGATTTTGAACAACTTAAAGAGGTGATGTGTAAATCTCATGTCTTGACCACTCCAGACTTTACAAAACCTTTATTGTGGAATGTGATGCCTCGGAAAATGGAATTGGTGTTGTCCTAATGCAAGAAGGAAGGCCCCTGTCTTTTGAAAGTCGACCACTCAAGGGAAAGGACTTACACAAACCCATTTATGAGAAGGAAATGATGGAAATACTACA
>JASDQU011404160.1:3871-25117 GCA_032191745.1 Picea mariana
TAGCTTTGACATGAAAATGATCTTCAAGTAACTTTTCTATCTATTTGTTACAGCTTTGATGCATATTTGAAATGATATAATGGGACTAGATAAATAGCATTGTATCATGTAAAATGGTTCCTAGTTGGAAATTCATGTCAAAGCTAGAATTGAGATTTTGATCGGAAGGATGTAGACTCATTTTCCCTTGGGGAAAAGGATTATATGTTAGAATTCATAGCTTTGACATGAAAACGTCCTTCATGTAACTTTTATGTCTATTTTGTTATAACTCTGGTGCATATTTGAAATGATATAAGTTGCATTTTTTTGTAAAAAGTTAAAACCCGTTTAAAGCATAATCATGCAATTCAAAATTATGTAGCAAGTGATAATAAAGACTTCTACGCAATTTCAATATGCAATGGATGAAAATTATGTAGCAAGTGATAATAAAGACTTCTGCTCAATTTCAATTTCAATATGCAGTGGATGACAATTAAAACTTTTTAAAACTATTTACCTATTGCCAAATGAGCGTAGAAAATAAATTTCTCACAATGCTTTGCCAACATTTTCATACTTATTACAAAACATCTTCACATGATTCATATAACCACATACTTACATTATTCATATAACCACATAACTTTCAACATTTACAAAAGTGTTATTACCATCTACCACTTTTGACACATGAAATCATAATAAAAATCAAATATGGGTTGGTAGGTGGTGTATCTTCACGAGAATAAATGAAAATAACCAAAAAAAAATGTTTATTAATAAATAAAAATAAAAATAATTTATTTTGCAAATTCTTAAAAGTAAATAAATTTATTTTACATTATTTAAGCTTTACAAAATAGTAAGCTATACAAAGTTTCAATTTGGATTTAATATTTTTTTAATATGTGTGTTTTTATTTAATTGTTCTACTTTTTTGCCCTTTTCATTGGAATACGATGATATAAATCAAATCACAATTTTTTGATGTTTAAATTGTATTTATGAATGTAAAAATGAATCTAGCGTTGTGAAAAACTTCTGGGTACTCAGATTATACATAAATAACCAATCCAATATGTAGATTCAACAATTTCTCATCGAATTTCCTACAAATATCCACAGAAAATATCCTCACAAAAAGAAAAAACGTAGAACAGTTAAACTATGGATAAAAGAAAGAGTTGCCAATAAATTAATTTGATATTTAATTTTTAAAACATTATTTATTTATTTTTAAATTATATATAGAGAGATACTTTTTTATTTTACATCTTTATTTTCATAAGCTTATTCTTATGTAAAATTTATTAGATAAGAGTCCATCTTATTAGGGGAAAGCCATCAAACGAGGGAGGAGAAAACATTAAAAATAATATGCCCCCTTGTCCAACCATTATATCCTCTTACCATTTGCGGGCCAAACAAACTCAAGCCTTGGTTTATAGCAACATGTTTATGTAACCATGGTTGAGCCCACAATCCTCCCTAGCACATGCGATGACTACTATTTCACTTCTCTTTTTTCATTTTGAAGCCTTCAATATTACAATTTATGTACCGAGGTTTTAAGTTCTGAGAGGGTTTAAAAATGGAGAAATTCAAATATTTCAGAGAGTGTATCATGGTGGGAGGGGCCAAGGTGAGTCTAAAGATGAGTGTTGGAATGAGCAGCATGACTAGAAAAATGAAGGGGATTTTACAAGTATAGACACAAATTGACAAGATCATGGAGGAGGCTACTTCTCAGAACTTCCAAGAGCTTGAGTGGGTTGCCAATTTGAAGATATGTGATATGCTCAAGAATGGGAAACTCAGTCATTGGGACGTTGTTAGGGGAAATACGAAAAATATCACTACAAAACAACCCATGGTTCAATACTTGGCTCTCATTCTCCTCAAGACTTGCACCATGAACTATGATAAGGTGTTCTCTGAGGTGGCCTCTGAAAGAGTTTTGGACGAGATGGTCAAAATGATTGACAATCCTCACATCATTATCGGTAATTGAAACAAGATTTTGTAATTGATTCAAGCATGGTGAGAGTCTAGTGAAGATCTTTGTTATTTTCCCATTTTGGGGAGACATGTATGGTAAAGACATTGCTCTATAATTGGAAATTCAAATTGGGCATTTCAAATACGTGTGTTAGCTGAAAATTCAGATTGGGTTTTTTCAATTGGGTAAGTTGAAATCTGAATTTTTTCAATTGTGTATGTGGGGTTGGGTAATAGAGAATTAAAATTCAGTCACTTGACTCTAGAATACATGGTTTGTTCAATATCAAAAGTATGTGTATATGTAATACCATTAGAGCTATATGATGGTTTGGATTGAGGTGTCAAGAGTTGAAGTTTCATGGTTGGTTCCAAGCTTGTAGAGGAATTAGTCTTGAGAAATCTATGGCAATCCATATTGTTTGAATAACTATAGTAAACCCCTTATCTTGACTTTTTGTTAGAATTCACATCTAGCATGTTCATCGTTGGGGACTGTAATTTATAAGTTGGAAGGAGGAAGGCGTCACCAAAAAAAATATCCACCAGAGTAGCAGTAGAAGCAACAATGCACGTATGACTAACACGAGGAGAGGAATGCATATTCCCACTAATAGAGACATCAACACGTCAAAGTCTCCATTTGGTTATTTCTAGGTTTATATTTATTTATGGTATGAACTCGAGGGCAACAAGCCAAGGGCGAAGATGAGAACCACAATTTTTGAGATAGAGTTGAGGTCTTCCCTTCTTTTTCTTAGCAGTAGACCACTGAGGTTCAAGGTTTGATTCTCCTCCTAACAACACATGCTTAGTCATTATTGCTTTGAATAATTTATTCGCCAACACACAGGCCACTCGATGTTCAAATCCCATGCAGTACCAGTTGTTTAACTGGTAGTTGAGACAAAATGGAACAAGAGTGAAACTACATGCGTGTTGCTTGACTCATATTCTCTGCCCTCCAATGGAAAAAACATGGTATTTTACTTGAAGAAAAAATTAGAGGGAAATAAATTTGAGTTTGACCTTATTCATTATATCCATCTCTACAAATGTCAACCTTTGTTTGGATTTTTTCTTTAAATTATTCTCTATTTATTCATGCTGCCATTTTCTTTCATTCTTGAAATGCATGTTGCAGTATGGGTTACGAAAACAAATCCTAGCTATCAAATGTTGGAGTATGAGAAATCAATGTGGTTAGGTGGGTGGGAATCATCATGGCAGATAAGTAAGTGATGTTTGATAAATAATATAACTTTATATTTGCTCTCATTAACATTTATCCTCATGTTATCTTCATACTTATATAACCCAAATAGAAGAGCCAAGAAACCATTCAATTGTTCATGTCTTGAATCTTCTAAATGAAATTGTGTGGATATATTGATTACAATGAGAAATTATAGAGAATACTCTGGAGGTTTGGTACTTCAATAGTCATCTCAATCGGAAGGTTTTTCCCCATCCTTGTATGAGTGAATTTTGTATGCACTTTAGATGAAACTCCATTCTTGAGAACTTGTCATTGGGAGGCGGATGCACTATCCAAGCGGGCTCTAGGTCATGTGGCTGGGAGACTATCGGTTTACCATTGTGATAATGGTATAGACAGCCCCATCACCACAATTAATATTTTCGAGTCATAATGACTTTTTCTAGCTGTACAAGAAAAGCATTGAAAATTAAAGTCCAAGTTCTCCTCTCGTCAAAGCGATGGGCCAGCACTGCTCCTATATTTTTCTGCTGCGTGACTCTAGCAGTTTCCATTTGGGACTATATTGTATTGGATAGCGATGGGCCAGCACTGCTCTCGTTATTTTTCTGCTGCGTGACTCTAGTTATTGTAAAAGAATTTATTACCTATATAAATTTGAGAAAAAAATTCTTCTTGGAAAAAAGAGAACTTGTCATTGGGAGTGTATGAGTCATTACTATTGCAAAGTTGAAGCAATGACTCTCTCATGCACTTTGGACAATGGACCTCATTTGAATAAGTGGTTTCCAACCTCTATTTGGATTGTAGCAGTGACCCATGAAATTGTCATGATACATAATAACCCTCTATTTCCTCCTACCCCAATAGTCCTTGGAAAATTCCTTTTATATATCACCACTATATTGTTCTTGAAAGCTCCATTTGAAACTCTAATAGGTGTCAACTTAATGGTGAAGAAGCATTTCAATGCCTCGTACATCACATCCTTCCATAGTATGCGCATTCACATTTACCCAAGTAGAATACCTTTTGAAGTATTCATTTTTATAAAAAAAACAAATCCCATGATCTTTGAACAACATAACCAAGATGATTCATTTCGATTTTGTATTTCCCAAGCTTCAAGAGTATACTAAAAGTTGCACTCTCTTTTATTTGTTGCACTCTCTTTTATTTAATTTTCATAACAAATCATGATTCCATATTTGAATAGCAAATAACTTTAAATGATATTTAAAATTAGAAAAAATATACTAATTTTACTATTGATATCACTTCTCCATATTATCTTTGTTTCATCATTTATTCTCTCAATAAATATAATGATTATATGTTACTTAGTTTTACTGAATGTTTTTTTTACGTTCCCTTCTCAATATGATAGTTATCTTATATGAAATATAGTTATCTCTCCTCGAAGTTGTCAAATTTCTTTATTAAATTTAAACAAGAATCTTAACATATCAATTACTAAGAACCTCATAAATCTCAATATGGTACCTCGTCATAATGATGAGCTACAAAGTCTAACATTTTTTCAGAGTGTGAAGATTTTATAAATGCGTGCAGATTCTGGAAGAAAGGCTACTTTGACAAAGTACGAAGAAAAATCTCGAAAATAGTGAAAACTAGAGTGTACCACAAGCAACTGTAACGCATTTAAGTGGAGCTCTTAAATACAAATTTAACACCAACTCGCCTCCCGTACAATGAGCTCATTCATTGGTAGGGTTTGAAATATCAAATTCAAATACAAGAAAGAATGACATTTTTTATTATATGTTTTTATGGAATACAATAAGCAGGGGTGAAAATTGAAAATCATATCAAGAAATATTTGATTTAATTTTAGGTTATTGTTAATTTAGATATCAAATTAGTGTATAAGATTTTTTTGTTTATGGAATAAGATTTTTTTAGAAGTAGTAGTTTGATTACTAAAATATTTACAGAGTTATATATATCAAATCAATTTTAGATTTCTAGATTTGAATTTTTAATTTTTTAAGAGAATACACATTTTTACTTTTTGGATTTTTTTGGAGGAATTGGTCAGAATCCGACCATGTAAATTTGGACAAAATCTCTATTTTTTGTTGTTTAAATTGTCTTTCTGAATGCATAAATGGATTTAGGGTGTTGAAAAATCTCTCGGGCACTCGGATTATACAAACTTAGTCACTCAAATATGCAGATCCAACCATTCATCACCGGATTTCATGCAAAATCAAACGGAAAAAGTGGCCAAAAAACCTCCAAAAGGTAGAATGTTTAGACTACTCTGGGAAGTAGTTCTTGCACGCTCTCCATCCTAGTTCACCATCCTAGTTCAAATATCGATGAAACACGCCCCTTGTGATAAGGTTGGAAGTATAGACCGTCCTTGCTAAATCATAAGTTTCGTGCTAGACTCTGGCTCCTGGTTGTTGGAACTAGCCTAGGGTTTGTAGTGGTATAACCAACCTAATGAAACACGCCCCTTGTGATAAGGTTGGAAGGATAGACCATCCTTGCTAAAGCATAAGTTTCGTGCTAGGCTCGGGCTCCCTGGTTGTTGGTTGTTGGAACTAGCCTAAGGTAGTGACAGAGCCAACTTTCAAATCACCTTGATATATAAACAGAGATATATCTGATAGTGTATATACCACCTGCTCAAAATTGAAAGCTGCACAGCAAGCTGGTCATTGTTCCCTTCGGAGTTATTTTTTCGACAGATTCTCCGGTAGCATCATTTTAAATTTCCAGCCAATCCAAAACTCTGATCGATTTTCTGAATATCTGGGTTAGTTTAAAATGTTAAAATGAGACAAAATCCTTGACGTGGAATAAGTTTCTGAAATGCATGGAACATTGATCCATACAAAACTCAGATTACTCCTGAAAATCTAACCAAATTCAGAACCTTTTTTTTTTTTTTCCTGAAAAATAGATCTGTTTACTTCCGAATTAACTTTCCTGAAAAATAGATCTGTTTACTTCCGAATTAACTTTCCTGAAAAATAGATCTGTTTACTTCCGAATTAACTTACTCCTTAAGTTGATACATTTAAATGCATATCCCAAAACCAAAGCTACTTCAGATCTGACGTTTTAACTTAATGCATTTAAATGGATTTAGTACCACAAGCACATAGATTAGCAGAGTTTCAGAAATGAAATGCATTGAGGCGACCAAATACAGGTGCAGTAATGGCATTTAATAACTATTCTATGCAATACAGAGTGGGTACAAGCCGGCCAAGTTGCATCAATTTTACGTCAGAGACCCTATTAAATACCTGTGCTGTGCGCCATTTTTCACTCTCCGGAGCTTCGATGTTCCTCAAGAGCGGCCGAGTGTAAATGCTGTGCACAGCTGCGCAGAAGCCACTCACAGTTGTGAAGAAGAAACCAGAAATGGATACAAATTTGGATAAGCGTGCAGAAGTTTTTCACAAGCTGCCTTTCGATTTTGCAGAGACTGAGAACCTTAATAGCATAAAGATGGGATACTCCTATTTGCTGACGACTGTTTCGTGGCCGCGATTGCTTGCAACTGTTGCACTTGTATTTGCCATACAGGGGATCTATTTGTGGATGCTAGTTATAGATGAGATTGTATGGTTTTTGCCGCTAATTTGTGCCATGGTGAGCATACTGATTTATTATTTCTGTGCGTCGAAACAGATCTACATGGTGGAGGTGTCCTGTTACAGGCCGCCTCAGGATTGGAGGGTTTCGTTTCACAACTTCATAGAACATGCCATGATTTCACAGAAATTTACGGCGAAGAGCGTGGAGTTTCAGAAAAGGATTTTGGAAAGAGCCGCCGTGAGCGAATATGCTGCTGTCCCTCCTGCCCTGCGCTACTTGCCGCCAAGGCTAACGCACGCGGCTTCTCGTCAAGAAGCAGAGATCGTCATGTTTGGCTGTGTTCGGGATTTGCTGGAGAAAACAGGCGTTGATGTTCATGAAGTTGGTGTCCTGGTCGTGAACTGCAGTGTTTTTAACCCTATTCCCTCGCTCTCGTCGCTCATAGTTAATAAATTTGGGCTTCGTAGCGATATCAAGACTTATAATCTTGGGGGAATGGGATGCAGCGCTAACCTAATTGCACTGGATCTTGCCTCGGCTTGCCTTAGGGTTTCAAATAGAGGAACTTATGCAATCGTGCTGAGCACAGAGAATATCACAGAAAACTGGTATTTCGGAAACTATGAGCCGATGCTTGTTTCCAACATTTTGTTCAGAATAGGTTGTGGGGCTGTGCTTTTGTCGAACAAAAGAAGCGATCGTCATCGGGCTAAATATAGATTGCTTAATGTCGTCAGAACGCAGAGAGCAGGCGTGAGCGACATAGCCTATCATGCGGCATTTCAAGAAGAGGATCCGACAGGAACAGTAGGGGTTAATCTCAGCAAAGATATCATGGACATTGCTGCGGAGGCTCTCAAGGCAAATATGCGAGAATTGGGTCCCCTGGTTCTCCCCTACTATGAGCAGATTCTGTATTTTACTAGCAGGTTCTTCGTTTTTTTCTACGAGAATGCTGTGAAAGAGGCAGCGAGAGAATATGTGCCCGACTTTAAGCGCGCGTTCGATCACATCTGCATCCATTCTGGTGGCAAAGCAGTCATTCGTGCTGTGGAAAAGGGACTCGGTTTGCGCCCGGAGATGGCAGAGGCGTCGAAGATGGTTTTGTACAGGTTCGGGAATACCTCTTCATCTTCCACATGGTATCAGTTCCAGTATTTGGAATCCAAAGGTCGCATGCGAAAAGGGCAGAAGATCTGGCAGATTTGCCTCGGCAGCGGATTCAAATGCAACAGTGCAGTGTGGGTGGCAAATATAGACATTGCACCACCTGGCGACAATGCATGGTCTGAATGCATTATAGATTATCCTGTTCAAATCCCTGAAATTCAACCAATTTCCTGAAGCCCTCTTTTAGATGCATCCGATGATTCCCCGTGTAGGGTTTCATGTAATATCTCTGATGCCATCTACAACATCAAAATGTGATCAGAGATTTTTTATATCAATGGTAAAAACAAGTTTCGAAATGAGTATTAGATTATTTTCTTTCACTCTTTATTTTTTAATTGAAATGCCCATGCAAAGTTTTCATATCATTGCTCAATGCTGCTTCCAGAGATGTAAATGTAAAGATAAGTCACTTCCCACTTCCCTTTTAATCTTATTTATAGGGAAGCGATAGTTACATAGGTTAATTTGGGAGTAATCTTCTCTTCTTAGTATTGTTTTTTAGGTAAAAAACGGATCTGAATTTGGTCAAATTTTTATTGATAGTTTGAGTTTTGTATGGATCAAAGTTCTATGCATTTCAAAACTTCTCAGTGTTGTTTTTTCAGGTAAAAAACGGATCTGAATTTGGTCAAATTTTTATTGATAGTCTGAGTTTTGTAAGGATCAAAGTTCTATACATTTCAAAACCTTATCTCAAGAATTTTGCCCCATTTTAAATTGACCGACCTAAATACTCAAAAAATCGATCAAAATTCATCGATCAAAAATCTAGATTAGCCAAAAATTTAAAAACAAACCAAAAAAAATAACTTGAAAAGAAAGATTGCTCAACCCATCTTTCACATCTCTCCATGAAGATGTAATATGCTTTGTTACCCTATTATGTACATAGGTCTATTTCTGACTTCTCTACCACTTGTCTGTTCCACCATTATGAGAAGATGGTGGTGCTGCATCTTTCATGTACGTTGTTAAACAGTCGTCGGGATACTGTATTACAGTTATTTATACATCGTGACTCCCGCCAGCATTATCCTCTCAATGAAATGTTTTTAATTCTTACGACGATTATAAAAAGAGTTTCGCTTCGGCATTTTGATTCGACGCAGCGATGCAATCTAACGAAATGACCGTGATTTACAGTCTAGTAATTAATGGACGTACATCAAAGAGAACGAAAGAGGATGAGGTTAAAAAGGTGGTATTTTAAATGTGTTAAGTTTTTTGTTTTGTTTTTTGGAAGTGTTTTCAGAGATATTTATCATTTTTTATTAGATATTGTTGGATCTGTAGATTTAAATGATTAAATCTGCATAACTTTAATATTATAAGGGTTTTTAAGAAAAGTTGAATCTAATCTATTTCTGCATTCAGAAATGCAATTTAAATAACAAAAAGTTGTGTTAGCCAATTCCAGTTAGCAAGGTAAAAACATAATACAGCGACCATTAAAAAGGGTTCCAATTAGAATGGAATTTGATGGACAATTAGCCTGTTCTGAGGCAATTTGCTGGTCAAATGGGTTAAAATTTTTGGACAATTGTTAATATTCTTTGTTCTTTGAAACTCTGTGAAAATGGATAATGGAATTGTCAAAATTGTCAAAATGTATACCTTCGTAGACTTTACCAGTCAAACCGCTGGGCTGAGGGGGGTCCCTTGTCCCACAAACAAGGGGGTCTCATACACCAATTTGGTGTGCTGGCTTGGCTGCGACCTTAAAAATAAATTATTATTATTATTATTATTATTATTTTGGAATTTTTACTCTGATTTATTAATATTTTTTCATGAAATTGTGAAAATAGATAATAAAATTGTTAAAAGTATTAAATTTAATTAACTGTTTCATTTTGAAATTAGTACTCTAATTAGAAAGAAAAAAACACAATTGGTCAAAATGACAGGGATAATGGAATTGTCAAATGAAATGTACTGTTTCATTGTGAAATTCTTATTTTATAATGAAATTGTTAAAATTATCAAATTTAATGAACTATTTTATTTTGAAATTATTATTTTAATTGGAAAGAAAAAAACACAATTGCTAAAAATAATATGGATAATGAAATTGTCAAAATTATCAAATTTAATGAACTGTTTTATTTTGAAATTATTACTCTAATTGGAAAGAAAAAAACACAATTGCTAAAAATGACATGGATACTGGAATTGTCAAATTTAATGTAGTCTCATTTTGAAATTCTCATCTTGATTTGAAAGAAGAAGACACAAGTGGTAAAAATGAAGGGAATAAGACTAAAAATAGTATTAATAGAAAATATCTACCTTGATCAATTACTTAATTATTAAGGAAATGGCATTGGTAGGTTTTTTAAATGGAAAGTACGTTAGATATAATTGATAAGGTCTTCCAATAAATTGGCAAAGGGCTAATACTCATGTTTAAAGGTGGGAAAGATGGGATACTATCAAGAAAATTCCATGGTTTTAGAGCAATGTATATTTATCTTTAATTAAATGGTTCTTAAGTTTTAATCCACTCTAGAATTATGGAAGGAGAAAGGAGAATGTATTAGTTTTTATAAGAAATATCATAGGGAGTTCATTAGCATATATGAGGATACCATATAGCAAAACTCTAAAATGGTGACTACATTGTGTGTGGGAGTGGATTTAAGGGAAGACCTTGGATTATAAAAATATCCTTTTTAGATGTTCTTGGTGTACAAATCATGGCCATCTTAAAAGAAGTCCCCCCCCCACGTTCTTCCACCAACACACTATAATAGTGGTGAAGGAAGATCAACTCAAAAGGGACTTCATTGATGGCTCAAAAGGAGGCATGCCTTTCACCACTATGTGATGGAGAGAAGGAGATGGGTAAAAAGGTTCTAGAGGATATGGTAATTGAAGTTGATCCAAAGATGCTACATGAGCATAATATGAAAGAACAATCACAATGTTGAAAAGGGATCTGATGTCATGTCGCTCCATATGTAAAAAAAGGTATGCTAAAATCTAGGCCCTTCCCTTGTGTTTCAAAAAATAGAAAAGTAGGTTCAGTGAGCCCTCCCTTTCCTCTTCCACCAAATGGGGCTCTATGGGTTTGATAAGGAATGTCTTTAGTTATATGAATATAGCCCTAGTCTCCTCCCTTGCTAGGATTAAAGAACCCTATAGGTTGATTAGGGATAAAGGAAAAGGACCTAAGATGATGAAGAACGTGGTCAATCCTTACTTAAAAGAGGATTGTCTGGAGCAAAGGAGAAATTAAGTGTGTGGTTACAATCGAGATATTATTTGAGATCCGCCTAAAAATTAATCTAGCCTATGTGAAAACTTGGAGACAATTAGGGGTCTAGAAGTGGATATTTCTAATAATTAGGGCTAACCATGTTGGGTAGGAGGTCCTACAATCCCCTGGCCAAACAAAACACTAATAGGGAGGTTAGAAACAATACAAAATGAACTATCCATGGGGTCGTTGGAGCAAGGACAATGCTTGGTATGGTTAAAAGGTGATGGTTTTGACCCTAAATTTGAGAGGGTTAGGTGCATCCTTCAAGAAAAACACGATTATGAGACATGTTGCTTTACAAAACTAGATATTTCTATTACCTAAAACTACATTGAAAGCGAACACTATAATTGACATGATTAAGGGATGGAAATTTATAGCACTTAACTCAGTTGAGAAATTAAGGGGGGCTCATAACCAGTTGGAACAATAGTTGTAGACTAGAATCTTCCATTTTTTTTTCCATCTTAGAATTGAGTTGTATCTAGTGGATAGGGGAAAATCCTCCTCAATTTTAATTGTGTATGGCAACTATTTAAGCTAAAAGGTTTTCTAGGATGATTTTTTCATCCAACACTGCATACGTGGGGATAATATAATGATAGGAAGGGACCTAAACCTAACCCTGAAGAGAGATTAAGTGTGGGGAGAAACTAACAACACTAACAAGTTGTTATGTCCTAACCTTCCTAAACCCCTAAATAGATAGATTACTATATATTTCTATGTATGGAGGCCATCATTAGTAAATAAGGCCTATGCAGTAGTGTGCACACAATTATTGCATGAAGGCTTATTAGAAGGTTCCACCAACTAGAAAGTTCATTCTCTAGAATGTTCTTAGGGGATAGAAAATATTGTATATAGATGTAGAAGCATTGTAAAAGATATTTGAGAAATCATTTGTAATCATAGCTCTACTCTATTGGAGGTTGCCCCCTCGAAGGGGCAAGTGAACATTGTTTCCATATCAGTAAAGCTATAATATTTTGGTTCATATTATCCATTGTGTTTGCAATTCTATTTCTTTCTGCAATATTTTTTTTCCAAGGAAAAAAGCCGGTAATTTTATTATATTGGTAACAACATTACATCTGTAGATGCCCATGGCATACTCGAGGGTCTTGAACAATGAGTCCTTTGAAAGGGAGTAAAAAAAGTGCACTTATGCACATACATAAAAAAAATTGTCATCATTTTCTAGCTTGTTACATTTCATCAAAGTAGTCTGGCTTTTGAGCCCATAGTTTCAGAAAGCAAAAAATTCTTTAATGTTGAGGGAAATTCAATCCATGTATTCCATATCACTGTAAAACCAGATTTTATTTAGAGTTGGTCCCATGGGGAGTGAAAATGCTCAGAGGTTTGGTCTTGAGTTTCTTCGATGATTTACCACGCTCCTCTTTCTAGTTCCAAACCAGCTTTGGATAATTGGTTGGTAGATATGTTCTATTGCCGCTATGCCTTTGAGATTTCCCTCCGTAATGGCATAGTGAATTAGCCTACTTAATCCCTCAACCATAAGAAGAAAGAGAAGTGGAGAGAGTAGATAACCTTGGGGAAGACATCTCTCGGTGTTGAAAAAAGTAGAGGTGAAACCATTTATTAAAACCACAAAGGATGTGGTGCTAATGCAGTTTAGAACCCAAGTGACGAAGGAATGGCAAAACCCAAGATGAATAAGAAGAAGTCTTAGATAGAGCCAACTGACACTGTCGAAAGCTTTTGATAGATCAACTTTGAGATAAATTCCTTTCTGCTTCAAGGAGTGAATTGAGTGCAATCCTTCTTGTGCTAAGCCTATAGCCTCATGAATTTTTCTTCCTTTGAGGAAGCCAAATTGCTCTTAAGACATGTGATCTGAGAGAAAATCTAGGAGTCTTCTTGTAATCAATTTTTGAGATAATTTTGTAACTATTGTTAAAGAGGGAGATTGGCCAAAATTGGTCAAAAGAGCTCGGATTGTCACTTTTTGGGATGAGCGCTATGAACGTTGAGTTGAAAATAAAAATAAACTGATAGGTGGTTCTTGAGTATTCGACCACTCCAAGCATGTCCTCTCCTAGCAAATCAAACAAATTTGCATAGAATTCAACTAGAAGACTTTCCATCTCGGGGATTTTATCTTTTTGAAAACTGTGGATGGTGGCCAAGAGTTCTTCTTTGGTGGTTTATGTCATCAATTGATCATTACCATCCTAGTCGTTGAATCTAGAGAAGAGATAGGTTAATTTTAGTATCTCTTTTATTGAGGCTCTGGAGTCTTCTTTAAATAGAGATTGGAAGTAATTAATGCCATCCTATGCAATGTCCTAAAAAGAGGTGGCTTTAGGCCCATTCCCCTGCTATATAGCCCAAATTATGTTTACGGATTTTCTATGATTTGTGAACTTGTGGAACAATTTTGTGTTTTCGTCCCTTGCTTGTAGTCAGAGTGCCCTGCTCTTTAATCTCCATTATTTTTCTTTGTCTGGCAAGAGTTTTCTTTGCTCTAGTTCCAATTCTTTTAAACTGAGTTTTGTCTTCAAAGAGAGGGTTAAGTCTTTCTTCATCATACCAAGACTGAATTTTTCTTTCCAGATCTTTTAGGATTTTAGACTCTTTTTTTCTTTTTCTGGTCCCCCAGGCATGTGTCACTTTTTTGGCTCTTTTCATGTTCTCTATAAATTGAAAAGGGGGAGTCCAGGAGGGATGGATTGTATGGAATCCAACATCCCTTGATAGCCTCCATGAAAGAAGGGTCTTCCAACCAAAAACAATTCAATTTGAAGGGTGTTGGGGGCTTTTGAGGCTAGGCCTTAATCTCAAAGATGATTGAATTGTGGTCTGAGTCCCCTCCAGTGGAAACCCATTGGCAACATCTGGGATGAGCTTCTCACAGAGCCTCAAAAAATGAGGAAACGATCCAAATGTTTCACAATTTCATCCACTCTGGTTCTCACATTTCTCCAAGTCGAGAACAATTTAGAAGCTTGAAGATCTATAAGGCCCACATCATCTAGGGAGTGGGTGAGAAATTCAGAAAGGGGGTCATAATGAGCAGATGGACCCCATGTTTCATCGTCTCCTAGAGTGAAATTTAAATCACCTCCTATAATCGAATTTCGCAAATTTATCAAATTGTTTTTTAGCGTGTGTTCCTAGAAAGAATATCAATCTCCATTGTATGATCCATAGAGATTTAAACATGTGAAGTCCAGGTCTAGTTCGGAGGAGTAAAATTCAATTCCTATGCCAGATTGAAGGGCCCATGCATTCCTGCAAAGCATTGAGGAGCAATGCCACACAATATTGAGACCTCCAAAATGACCAGAGGCATCTAAAGAGAGGAAGTTCCATCCCGGAAAAAGATGAGAGAGTGAGGTGGTGAAGCGATCACCAGCCAAAACGGTTTCTTGAAGAAGGATGATGGAGGGCTGGTCAATCTCCATCAGTCATTTTAGGGCCAGTTTTTTGTGGGGGCTGGTCAACCCCCTGCAATTTAGAGAGAGAATTGACATGGTAGGGCTGCCAACGTGGAATTTTCTCTAAGGGTCCCAATGAGAGACTTTTGCTTCCCTGACATGACCTCCGAGTTGGCTTGCTTCTGGGAAATAGAAGGAAATATTTCCTACTATGGAGAGGAGGCTTATGGTTGCGTTCCAAATGGGGGCCAAGGCTTCCCTTGACACCCATGTTCTCAAAATGGGGAGCTTTGTTTTTCGAGTGGAGATTGTATTTCGGCCATGGAACACTATTTTTCACTACATGGTATCACCAATGACTTAATAAAACTTCATGTCAGTGTATTGTATTTAGACCCCGAGTGATGTTAATGATGGAAATGGCGTAAGAATTCTGACAGAGGCTATATTGCTTGGACTCAATTTGTCACCAATATTTATGAATGTTTTGAACCTGATACTAATCACTTGGGCCACTTGACCAAGCTTAAACAATCAAGTACATGACTACATCTATGATTTTGAGCAACTTTCTTTCTACACTACAGGTCTACCCAATATCTTCTTTCGAGAATGATTTATCAGTGGTTTGAAAGAAGAAATCCATGCTCAAGTCTTAATGGCTCACACTAACACTTGGCTCGAATTCACTCAATGATCCAGGGAACCACAAAAAGTGGTCAATGCTCAAATAAAAAAGCTGGCCTTTATTCCTCATCCTTGTCCCACCAATCCCTCTCCTCCTCTCAATATCCACAAATTAATCTGTGATGAAATGGAAAAATGTCAACTTAAAGGCCTTTGTTAAAATTGTGATTAAAAATATTTTTCTAGGCACAAATGTAAGGGGAAGAAATTTTTTATGGCCATTTCCGAGGACATTTCAAAAGATGATGGTGATGCTCTCCCTCAAGAACTTCTACTTCAACCATATGATGAAATTCCTTACTCTAATCAACAGATGTGTAACCCTAGATCTCCCTATATGCCTTGACTATTATTTTAGCGCTCCAAACCCTTAAATTAATTGGCTACATCAAGCATCATAAAGTCATTATCCTAAATGATATTGGTAGTACCCATAAATTTATTCACTGGGGGGTTTCCCAAAAGACATATTGATATATCCATGAAATGAACAACTTTCAAATGGAGGCTCCATGAAATGTGGGGATCATTATGAAAATGTGTGCCTTCAAATTAGTGATTAATCTTTGAAATCCCACATGTTTGCCATTGAAATGGGTGGTTGTGACACTGTTTTGGGTGTTGAATGGTTACGCGCACTGGGCCCCATCACCATCGATTTCAAGGAGTTATACATGAACTTCTAGTAGGCTGGGAATCACTACACTTTCCAAGAAATTATAGCAGGTTCTCTTGAGATTGTCAACTCACATTGTATGGAAAAACTCCTTAAAAGGGGACATTCTGACATTATCACCCAATTCCAAGCTATTCAAACCGTTGAGACCCCTTCCCAACCCATTCATCTCGACTTCCAATTCATCTTATCCAAACACCAATAAGTTTTTGAAACCCCCCAAAGCTTCCTGCCCTTCTGTGATGCACATGATCATTCTATTCCACTCATCCCTGGTAGCCTCCCACCTAATATTTTCCCTTGTTGCCACCTATTTTCTCAAAAAAATGAAATTGAAACGATTGTTCAAGAATTGTTAGTTGCGGGTGTCATCCTCCCTAGTACTGGTTGTTATTCTTCCCATGTTGTCATGGTACTAAAAAAAGAAGGCACTTGGCGCATGTGTCACGATTTTCGCGCTCTCAACAAAATCACTATCAATGATAAGTTTTCCATTCCAATCATTGACGATCTTTTGGACGAACTTTATAAATATGCTCGATTTTTTACCAAACTTGATCTCCATTCAGGCTATCACCAAATTCGTATGAAAGAGGTTGATATTTTCAAAACTGCTTTTCACACTCATGAAGGCCATTATGAGTTCTTGGTGATGCCCTTTGGCCTTTGTAATGCACCATCCACCTTCCAAATTCTCATCAATCACATCTTTCAACCCTTTCTATGTCATTGTGTCCTTGTCTTTTTTTATGACATCCTAATCTACAACAAAACTTGGTAGGCCCATGTTACCCACGGAGACCAGGTCTTACAACTACTTTATCATCATCAACTCTTTCTCAAGAGGTCCAAATGAGCCTTTGGTATATTTGAAGTCAAATATTTGGGCCATATATATTTTTAGTAAGGATGGTGTATGAGTGGACCCAAAGAAAATTGAAGCAATCAATGATTGGCCCCATCCTACAACTATTAAAAGTTTACAAGGTTTCCTTGGTCTAATAGGGTGCTATAGAAAGTTCATCTAGAACTATGGAAAAATCGTTTCTCCCCTCACTACCTTACTTAAGAAAAATGCTTTAAGTTGGAATGTAGTCGCAAATCAAGTTTTCTAGAATTTGAAAGATGCTATGTGTACAACCCCAATTCTTGCTTTGCTTGACTTCACTAAGACTTTTGTCTTGGTATGTGATGCCTCAGGAAAATGCATATGTGCAATTATCATGCAAGAAGGTATAGCATTGGACTTTACCAGTAAACAAAATTATGAGAAACACTTGGGAAAATCCATCTATGAGAAAGAAATGTTGGCCATTTTGCACACTATGGATATCTAGCATCCCTACTTGCTTGGGCAACATTCCTAGATTAAAATTTATCATCGTAGCCTCAAATAGTTTTTGGAGCAAAGGATTTCATCCCCGAAACAACAAAAATGGGTTACCAAATTGTTAGGCTATGATTATGAGATCATTTATAAGAAGGGAAAGGATAATATGGTAGTTGATGTTCTCTCTAGAAAATATGAAGAGGAAGGATCCCTCTTTTCGCTCTCCTTCATTATAGCTAATTGGGTGAATGAAGTACACAATGAATGATTCACCGATCCCAATATCACTAGACTGATCCAACAACTTCAACATGATTATAATGCATCTTTGGGATACACTTGGCACAATGATGAGCTCCATTATAAAGGGCGTCGATATTTATCTAGAAATCCAATTTAAATCAACTGTGCTATTTGAACACCATGCATCACCAACAATAGGTCATTCTGGCTTTCATAAAACATAGGAAAAGATCAAACATTCGTTATTTTGGGAAGGCATGAAGAAGGAAATCCACACTTTTATGGATGAATGTGATATTTGCTAATGACACAAGGGAGAAACAATGAAAACTCCATGTGCACAACAACCTTTGCCTATTCTGCCTTTTGTATGGACAAACATTTCTATGGACTTCATAGTGGGGTTACCCAAATATGGAAATAAATTTGTCATCATGGTTGAAGTTGATCTCATTTCCAAATATGCTCATTTGTGCCCTCCAAAACCCATTTACAGCTTCCATGGTTGCTCAAGTATTCATGGATAACACCTTCAAACTACATGGTATCCCACAATCTATTGCCATGGACCATGATCCCACTTTCACTAGTAACTTCTTGCAATAATTATTCAAGCTCCAGGGCACCCAATTGCATCCTAGCATTGCCTATCACCCTCAGACTGATGGTCAAACTAAAGTTGTTAACGACTTTTTGGAACCATATTTGAGGTGCTTTACTTTAGAACAATAGTCCCAATGGGTTCAATGGTTACCCCTAGAAAAATGGTGGTATAATACAACTTATCATGGTGCCACTCACATGAGCCCCTTTGAGGTGGTCTATGGCCAAAATCCCCCATTAGTCTTATCTTACCTACCAAGTGTCTCCAAGGTACAAGAAGTTGACAAAGCCCTTATAGATCAGACCAACATTATCCACACTCTCAAAGATAATCTAGTCATGGCTCATAATTGAATGAAGCAACAAGTTGATCATCATCACTCTAAACACCATTTTAAAGTAAGGGATTAGGTGTTCCTTTGTCTACAACTATATAAGTAGACCTCACTCAAAGTAGACCACCATCAAAAGGTTGCTCCAAAGTTTTATGGCCCCTATAAGGTCCACGAGCGTATTGGGTTGGTGGCTTGCAAATTAGCACTTCCAAGGCACTCTAAGATCCATCCAATCTTTCGTGTCTCCTACTTAAAGAAAGTGGTTGAATCCAATTGCCATGTTCAAGCTAGTCTAGCTGAATTGGATGAAGAATGTTCCATTTGGTTGCAATTGAAGGATGTCCTTGACAAACAAGAGCATTAACCCCACAAACGCACGATCTAAGAAGTTTTAATACAATGTAAGGATACACAACCAGAGGATGCCACATGGGAACCGACAACCATTATGTAGCACTTTCCACATCTCCAGCCTTAAGGACAAGGCTTATTTTTAAGGGGGGGGCATGTTAGGGTCCTAACCTCCCTAAACCCCTAAGTAGATAGATTACTATGTATTGCTATGTACGGAGGCCATCAATAGTAAATATGGCCTATGTAGTAGTGTGAAGACAATTATTGTAAGAAGGATTGCTAGAAGGTTCTGTCTACTAGAAAGTTCATTCTCTAGAATGTTCTTAGGGGATAGAAAGTACTATATAAAGATGTAGAAACATTGTGAATTTTTTCTAGGAAATCATTTGTAATCTGAGCTCTGCTCTATTGGAGGTCCCCCCCTCCAAGAAGTAAGTGAACATTGCTTCCATATCAATAAAAGTATAGTATTTTAGTTCATATTGTCTATTGTGTTCACAATTCTATTTCTTTTTGCAATATACTTGAGTAATATATGTAATTTATGCTCTGAATATTTCTATTTGGCACATCATACAAGCTGTGTTTCTTTTGTACACAGCGAAAGAGGATAAACTTTGTGATGTTGAACCCCTAAAACCCACTTACACTTGGAGGAACAACAAACTAGGAATGAAAGTGTATCAAAGTAGTTGGACATATTTATGATCTTCGAACAAATATTGGTGGAGGTAGAGAATAGTAAGAACTTGGGTAGGGAGTGAGACATATTCATATCATATGTTTGTGTTTCTACAACTAGAGAGGAATGATGAAAAACCTCCTAGGCCTTTCAAACTTAATACATTTTGGTTACAATATGAGGTGTATTAACACCTAGTAAAAGATGAATGGATCCCTATAAATATTTTTGGGGCCATGAACTAAGGTAGTAGTCTTCTCGCTTAAAAAGGTAGTAGGATCACAACGTGGCCAGGCCCACATCGATGTCAGCCTAACTCAGGCCACGCTGTCCGCTCAATCCCCAAGTTGCGCTGAAAAGAATGGATGACCTCAAATGGGCAACCTGTTTGTTTCCAACACGCGGCAGGTTAAATCAAGGAGAGCCACTCTACCTCAGATGAAACAAGCCTGACATCTACTAAACCCTAATTTGAGTCTCCTTCAAGCCTCGCATAACTCCCAGGTCGAATCTCGGGACTCACAAAACGTTTTAAAATGGCATTCCCCAGACTCCGAGGGCACAAGCAGACTGTCCACCCGGCGAAATCCAGACTTTTTAACATATTTTTAAGTGCCCGTGGCTTCCCAAAAAACCTTCCACTGCGATTTTTCTTTATTTTCTTTGCAGGTCGCCCTTAAATTCCGATGGAATTTAAACGCCTTACCTCGAAAAAGATTCAATGGTTCAACCGCGTGAGTGCACATAGACGTGAAAATTAGCAAAAGCGTGCAATCAATAAGGCTCTGATGAAATTTCAGTATACAGACTTTTCAAATACGACTGAAGAGTACTAAACAGCCTACTGTCAATTCCTCATGCATCCAACTGTCTCTCGTTTGACTTTCTTAAAAAAAATTACCGACACTTCAAGCATTTAATGAATAACAAGTATTGTTGCAAGGTTCACCAATAACAACCAGACACTGGATCTCAGAAGTAAAAGCTTGAAAGTATAAAATTTACTATCATATTTATAGAGTCTGAATTGGTCTAATAGTTGGGATTTTAAAAGACGCAAGTTCAAATCTAAACGGAATAGGGTATGTATATTTTAATAAATTTTACCAGTCAAATAACTAGATTAATGATCTGCTTTAACTTATATTAACAATACAACTTAATTTACAAATAAAACTTATTTCTTTAAAATAATTAATTGATAATTATTAAAACTCAAATATAAATTTCCTAAAATAATGAAAGGCAGATTTCCAACTTTGCTGATTGTCTCTTAACCCTGCTTCCTTAAATCATACTCCAGAAAAATGTGCTATTGTAAGGGTGTCCAATTGTGCATTATTGTTTTTTTTTATTTCTTTTTGGTAATCTATCCATATGCATAAATGTACATTGATTTTTCATATATATATATATATATATATGAAAGTTTTTGGTTTCATAGTTTCATGTTGTCAAATAATTGTTTTGGTTTTTTAGTTTCATGTTGTCAAACAATTGAAAAAAAATAGATGGTTAGTATCTAATGAGATAGATGGTTGGTTAATGGTCACGTAAGAACACGGTTCAAATTTTTTCTTCTGATAATCAATGGTCATGTAGGAACAAGGTTCAAATTTCTCCATCTGAATATAATTTTGTGAAATTTAAATTATGATTAAATATTTATATTATAAGTACTGGAAAAAAAAATAATAATAATGTAAGTTTCAATATTTA
>JASDQU011404160.1:28054-39501 GCA_032191745.1 Picea mariana
CAAAATTCTGAATTGATCAAAAATTTAAAAGCAAACCCCAAAAAAATAACTTGAGAAGGAAAATAAGATTGCTCAACCCATCTTCCACATCTCTCAATGAAGATTTAATATGCTTTGTTACCCTATTATGTACAGAGGTCTATTTCTGACTTCTCTACCACTTGTCTGTTCCACCATTATGAGAAGATGGTGTTGCTGCATCTTTCATGTACGTTGTTAAACGGTCGTCGGGATACTGTATTACAGTTATTCATACATCGTGACTCCCGCCAGCATTATCCTCTCAATAAAATGTTTTTAATTCTTACGACGATTATAAAAAGAGTTTCGCTTCGGCATTTTGATTCGACGCAGCGATGCAATCTTACGAAATGACAGTGATTTACAGTCTAGTAATTAATGGACGTACATCAAAGAGAACGAAAGAGAATGAGGTTAAAAAGGTGGTATTTTAAATGTGATACGTTTTTATGTTTTGTTTTTGAAGTGTTTTTAAAGATATTTGTTTTTATCAGATATTGTTGGATCTGTAGATTTAAATGGTTAAATTTGTATAACTTTAATATTATAGAAGTTTTTAAACAAAACTGAATCTAATCTATTTCTACATTTAAAAATGAAATTTAAATAACAAAAAATTCTGTTCAGTTAACAAGTTAAAAGAATAATACAACGACCATTGAAAAGGGTTCCAATTAGAATGGAATTTGATGGACAATTAGCCTGTCCTGAGGCAATTTGCTGGTCAAATGGGTTGAAATTTTTAGACAATTGTTAATATTCTTTGTTTGAAACTCTGTGAAAATGGATAATGGAATTGTCAAATGTCAAATGGACTGTTTTATTTTGGAATTCTTACTCTGATTTATTAATATTTTTTTTTGAAACTGTGAAAATGGATAATGGAATTGTTAAAATTATTAAATTTAATGAACTGTTTCATTTTGAAATTAGTACTCTGATTGGAAAGAAAAAGACACAAGTGGTCAAAATAGCAGGGATAATGGAATTGTCAAATTTAATGAACTGTTTCATTTTGAAATTATTATTTTAATTAGAAAGAAAAAGACACAATTACTAAAAATGATATGGATAATGAAATTGTAAAAATTATCAAATTTAATGGACCGTTTTATTTTGAAATTATTACTCTAATTGGAAAGAAAAAAATACAGTTACTAAAAATGACATGGATACTGAAATTGTCAAATTTAATGCAATGTCTCATTTTGAAATTCTCATCTTGATTTGAAAGGAGAAGACACAAGTGGTAAAAATGAAGGGAATAAGACTAAAAATAGTATTTTGATCAATTACTTGATTATTAAGGAAATGACATTGGTAGGTTTTTTAAATGTTTTTTAAATGAAAAGTACATTAAATATAATTGATAAGGTCTTCCAATAAATTGGCAAAAGGCTAATACTCGTCTTTAAAGGTGGGAAAGATGGGATACTATCAAGAAAATTCCATGATTTTAGAGCAATGTATATTTATCTTTAATTAAATGGTTCTTAAGTCTTAATCCACTCTAGAATTATGGAAGGAGAAAGGAGAATGTATTGGTTTTTATAAGAAATATTATAGGGAGTTTATTAGCATATATGAGAATACTATATAGCAAAACTCTAAAATGGTAACCACATTGTGTGTGGGAGTGGATTTAAGGGAAGACTTTGGATTATAAAAATATCTTTTTTAGATGTCTTGGTGTACAAATCATGGGTGTACAAATCATGGCCATCTTAAGAGAAGTTGCCCCCCCATTTCTCCACCAACACACTATAATGGTGGTGAAGGAAGATCAACTCAAAAGGGACTTCATTGATGGCACAAAAGGAGGCATGCCTTTCACCACTATGTGATTGTGATGGAGAGAAGGAAATGGGTAAAAAGGTTCTAGAGGATATGGTAATTGAAGTTGATCCAAAGATGCTACATGAGCATAATATGAAAGAACAATCACAATGTTGAAAAGGGATCCAATGTCATGTTGCTCCATAGGAAAAAAAAGGTATGCTAAAATCTAGGCCCCTCCCTTGTGTTTCAAAAAATAGAAAAGTCGGTTCAGTGAGCCCTCCCTTTCCTCTTCCACCAAATGGGGCTCTATGGGTTTGATAAGGGATGTCTTTAGTTATGTGAATATAGCCCTAGTCTCCTCCCTTGCTAGGATTAAAGAACCCTATAGGTTGATTAGGGGTAAAGGAAAAGGACCTAAGATGATGAAGAACATGGTCAATCCTTACCTAAAAGAGGATTGTCTAGAGCAAAGGAGAAATCAAGTGCGTGGTTACAATCGAGATATTATTTGAGATCCGCCTAAAAAATTAATCTAGCCTATGTGAAAACTTGGAGACAATTAGGGGTCTAGAAGTGGATATTTCTAATAATTAGGGCTAACCATGTTGGCTAGGATATCCTACAATCCCCTGGCCAAACAAAACACTAATAGGGAGGTTAGAAACAATACAAAATGAACTATCCATGGGGTCGTTGGAGCAAGGACAATGCTTGGTATGGTTAAAAGATGATGATTATGACCCTAAATTTGAGAGGGTTAGGTGCATCCTTCAAGAAAAGCACGATTATGAGACATGTTGCTTTACAAAACTAGATATTTTTCTATTACCTAAAACTACATTGAAAGTGAACACTATAATTGACATGATTAAGGGATGGGAATTTCTAGCACTTAACTCAGTTGAGAAATTAAGGGGGGCTCATAACCAGTTGGAACAATAGTTGTAGACTAGAATCTTCCATTTTTTTTTCCATCTTAGAATCGAGTTGTATCTAGTGGATAGGGGAAAATCCTCCTCAATTTTAATTGTGTATGGCAACTATTTAAACTAAAAGGTTTTCTAGGATGATTTTTTCATCCAACACTGCATACGTGGGGATAATATAATGATAGGAAGGGACCTAAACCTAACCTTGAAGAGAGATTAAGTGTGGGGAGAAACTAACAACACTAACAAGTTGTTAGGTCCTAACCTCCCTAAACCCCTAAGTAGATAGATTACTATGTATTTCTATGTATGGAGGCCATCATTAGTAAATGAGGCCTATGCATTAGTGTGCACACAATTATTGTATGAAGGCCTACTAGAAGGTTCCACCAACTAGAAAGTTCATTCTCTAGAATGTTCTTAGGGGATAGAAAATATTATATATAGATGTAGAAGCATTGTAAAAGATTTTGAGAAATCATTTGTAATCGTAGCTCTACTCTATTGGAGGTTGCCCCCTCGAAGGGGCAAGTGAACATTGTTTCCATATCAGCAAAGCGATAATATTTTGGTTCATCTTATCCATTGTGTTTGCAATTCTATTTCTTTCTGCAATATTTTTTTTCCAAGGAAAAAAGCCGGTAATTTTATTATATTGGTAACAACATTACATCTGTAGATGTCCATGGCATACTCGAGGGTCTTGAACAATGAGTCCTTTGAAGGGGAGTAAAAAAAGTACACTTATGCACATACAAAAAAAAAATTGCCATCATTTTCTAGCTTGTTACATTTCATCAAAGTAGTCTGGCTTTTGAGCCCATAGTTTCAAAAAGCAAAAAATTCTTTGATGTTGAGGGAAATTCAATCCATGTATTCCATATCGCTGTAAAACCAGATTTTATTTAGAGTTGGTCCCATGGGGAGTGAAAATGCTCAGAGGTTTGGTCTTGAGTTTCTTCGATGATTTTCCACGCTCCTCTTTCTAGTTCCAAACCAGCTTTGGATAATTGGTTGATAGATGTGTTCTATTGTCGCTATGCCTTTGAGATTTCCCTCCGCAATGGCATAGTGAATTAGCCTACTTAATCCCTCAACCATAAGAAGAAAGAGAAGTGGAGAGAGTAGATAACCTTGGTGAAGACATCTCTTGGGCTTGAAAAAAGTAGAGGTGAAACCATTTATTAAAACCACAAAGGATGTGTTGCTAATGCAGTTTAGAACCCAAGTGACGAAGCAGTGGCAAAACCCAAGATGAATAAGAAGAAGTCTCAGATAGAGCCAACTGACACTGTCGAAGGCTTTTGATAGATCAACTTTGAGATAAATTTCTTTTTGCTTCAAGGAGTGAATTGAGTGTAATCCTTCTTGTGCTAAGCCTATAGCCTCATGAATTTTTCTTCCTTTGAGGAAGCAAAATTGCTCTTGAGAGATGTGATCTGAGAGAAAATCTAGGAGTCTTCTTGTAATCAATTTTTGAGATAATTTTGTAACTATTGTTAAAGAGGGAGATTGGCCAAAATTGGTCAAAAGAGCTCGGATTGTCACTTTTTGGGATGAGCGCTATCAACGTTGAGTTGAAAATAACAATAAACTGATAGGTGGTTCTTGAGTATTCGACCACTCCAAGCATGTCCTCTCCCAGGAAATCAAACAAATTTGCATAGAATTCAACTAGAAGACTGTCCATCTCGAGGCTTTTGTCTTTTTGAAAACCGTGGATGGTGGCCAAGAGTTCTTCTTTGGTGATTTTTGTCATCAACTGATCATTACCATCCTGGTCGATGAATCTAGAGAAGAGATAGGTTAATTTTAGTATCTCTTTTATTGAGGCTCTGGAGTCTTCTTTAAAAAGAGATTGGAAGTAATTAATGCCATCCTATGCAATGTCCTAAAAAGAGGTGGCTTTAGGCCCATTCCCCTGCTATATAGCCCAAATTATGTTTATGGATTTTCTATGATTTGTGAACTTGTGGAATAATTTTGTGTTTTCGTCCCTTGCTTGTAGTCAGAGTGCCCTGCTCTTTAATCTCCATTATTTTTCTTTGTCTGGCAAGAGTTTTTTTTGCTCTCGTTCCAATTCTTTTAAACTGATTTTTTTTGTCTTCAAAGAGAGGGTTAAGTCTTTCTTCATCATACCAAGACTGGATTTTTCTTTCCAGATCTTTTAGGATTTTAGACTCTTTTTTTCTTTTTCTGGTCCCCCAGGCATGTGTCACTTTTTTGGCTCTTTTTATGTTCTCTATAAATTGAAAAGGGGGGGATTCCAGGAGGGATGGATTGTATGGAATCCAACATCCCTTGATAGCCTCCATGAAAGAAGGGTCTTCCAACCAAAAACAACTCAATTTGAAGGGTGTTGGGGACTTTTGAGGCTAGGCCTTAATCTCAAAGATGATTGAATTGTGGTCTGAGTCCCCTCCAGTGGAAATCCATTGGTGAATTCTGGGATGAGCTTCTCACAGAGCCTCAAAAAATGAGGAAACGATCCAAACGTTTCACAATTTTGTCCACTCTGGTTCTCACATTTCTCCAAGTCGGGAACAATTTAGAATCTTGAAGATCTGTAAGGCCCACATCATCTAGGGAGCGGGTGAGAAATTCAGAAAGGGGGTCATAATGAGCAAATGGACCCCATGTTTCATCGGCTCCTAAAGTGAAATTTAAATCACCTCCTATAATCGAATTTCGCAAATTTATCAAATTATTTTTTAGAGTGTGTTCCTAGAAAGAACGTCAATCTCCATTGTATGACCCATAAAGATTTAAACATGTGAAGTCCAGGTCTAGTTCGGAGGAGTAAAATTCATTTCCTATGCCAGATTGAAGGGCCGATGCATTCCTACAAAGCATTGAGGAGCAACGCCACACAATAATGAGACCTCCAAAATGACCAGAGGCGTCTAAAGAGAGGAAGTTCCATCCCGGAAAAAGATGAGAGAGTGAGGTGGTGAAGCGATCACCAGCCAACATGGTTTCTTGAAGAAGGATGATGGAGGGCTGGTCAATCTCCATTAGTCGTTTTAAGGCCAGTTTTTTGTGGGGGCTGGCCAACCCCCTGCAATTTAGAGAGAGAATTGACATGGTAGGGGTGCCAACGTGGCATTTTCTCTAAGGGTCCCAATGAGAGATTTCTGCTTCCCTGACATGACCTCCGAGTTGGCTTGCTTCTGGGAAATAAAAGGAAATATTTCCTACTATGGAGAGGAGGCTTATGGTTGCATTCCAAATGGGGGCCAAGGCTTCTCTTGACGCCCAAGTTCTCAAAGGGGGGAGCTTTGTTTTTCGAGTGGAGATTGTATTTCGGCTATGGAACACTATTTTTCACTACATGGTATCACCAATGACTTAATAAAAGTTCATGTCGGTGTATTGCATTTAGACCCCAAGTGATGTTAATGATGGAAATGGCGTAAGAATTCTGACAGAGGTTATATTGCTTGGACTCAATTTGTCACCAATATTTATGAATGTTTTGAACCTGATACTAATCACTTGGGCCACTTGACCAAGCTTAAACAATCAAGTACATGACTACATCTATGATTTTGAGCAACTTTCTTTCTACACTAAAGGTCTACCCGATATCTTCTTTCAAGAATGATTTGTCAGTGGTTTGAAAGAAGAAATCCATGCTCAAGTCTTAATGGCTCACACTACCACTTGGCTCGAATTCACTCAATGATCCAGGGAACCACAAAAAGTGGTCAATGCTCAAATAAAAAAGCTAACCTTTATTCCTCATCCCTATCCCACCAATCCCTCTCCTCCCTCTCCTCCTCTCAATATCCACAAATTAATCTGTGATGAAATGGAAAAATGTCAACTTAAAGGCCTTTGTTAAAATTGAGATTAAAAATATTTTTCCAGGCACAAATGTAAGGGGGAAAAAAAATTTATGGCCATTTTCAAGGACATTTCAAAAGATGATGGTGATGCTCTCCCTCAAGAACTTCTACTTCAACCATATGATGAAATTCCTTCCTCTAATCAACCAAATGTGTAACCCTAGATCTCCCTATATGCCTTGATTAGTATTTTAGTCCTCCAAACCCTTAAATTAATTGGCTACATCAAGCATCATAAAGGCATTATCCTAAATGATATTGGTAGTACCCATAAATTTATTCACTGGGGGGGTTTCCCAAAAGACATATTACTATATCCATGAAATGAACAACTTTCAAATGGAGGCTCCATGAAATGTGGGGATCATTATAAAAATGTGTGCCTTCAAATTGGTGATTAATCTTTGAAATCCCACATGTTTGCCATTGAAATGGGTGGTTGTGACATTGTTTTGGGTGTTGAATGGTTACGCACACTCGGCCCCATCACCATGGATTTCAAGGAGTTATACATGAACTTATAGTAGGCTGGGAATCACTACACTTTCCAAGGAATTATAGCAGGTTCTCCTGAGATTGTCAACTCACACTGTATGGAAAAAATCCTTAAAAGGGGACATTCTGACATTATCACCCAATTCCATGCTATTCAAACCGTTGAGACCCCTTCCCAACCCATTCATCTCGACTTCCAATTCATCTTATCCAAACACCAATAAGTTTTTGAAACCTCCCGAAGCTTCCTGCCCTCCTGTGATGCACATGATCATTCTATTCCACTAATCCCTGGTAGCCTCCCACCTAATATTTTCCCTTGTTGCCACCTATTTTCTCAAAAAAATGAAATTGAAACGATCGTTCAAGAATTTTTAGTTGTGGGTGTCATCCTCCCTAGTACTGGTTGTTATTCTTCCCATGTTTTCATGGTACTAAAAAAAGAAGGCACTTGGCGCATGTGTCACGATTTTCGCGCTCTCAACAAAATCACTATCAATGATAAGTTTTCCATTCCAATCATTGATGATCTTTTGGACGAACTTTATAAATATGCGCAATTTTTTACCAAACTTGATCTCCATTCAGGCTATCACCAAATTCGTATGAAAGAGGTTGATATTTTCAAAACTGCTTTTCACATTCATGAAGGCCATTATGAGTTATTGGCGATGCCCTTTGGCCTTTGTAATGCACCATCCACCTTCCAGATTCTCATCAATCACATCTTTCAACCCTTTCTATGTCATTGTGTCCTTGTCTTTTTGTATGACATCCTAACCTACAACAAAACTTGGTAGGCCCATGTTACCCACGGAGACCAGGTCTTACAACTACTTTATCATCATCAACTCTTTCTCAAGAGGTCCAAATGAGCCTTTGGTATATTTGAAGTCAAATATTTGGGCCATATATATTTTTAGTGAGGATGGTGTACAAGTGGACCCAAAGAAAATTGACGCAATCAATGATTGGCCCCATCCTACAACTATTAAAAGTTTTGAAGGTTTCCTTGGTCTAACAGGGTGCTATAGAAAGTTCATCTAGAACTATGGAAAAATCGTTTCTCCCCTCACTACCTTATTTAAGAAAAATGCTTTAAGTTGGAATGCAATCACAAATCAAGTTTTCTAGAATTTGAAAGATGCTATGTGTACAACCCCAGTTCTTGCTTTGTTGACTTCACTAAGACTTTTGTCTTGGTATGTGATGCCTCAGGAAAAGGCATATGTGCAATTATCATGCAAGAAGGTATAGCATTGGACTTTACCAGTGAACAAAATTATGAGAAACACTTGGGAAAATCCATCTATAAGAAAGAAATGTTGGCCATTTTTCACACTATGGATATCTGGCATCCCTACTTGCTTGGGCAACATTCCCAGATTAAAATTTATCATCGTAGCCTCAAATAGTTTTTGGAGCAAAGGATTTCATCCCCGAAACAACAAAAATGGGTTACCAAATTGTTAGGCTATGATTATGAGATCATTTATAAGAAGGRAAAGGAKAATATGGTAGTTGATGTTCTCTCTAGAAAATATGAAGAGGAAGGATCCCTCTTTTCGCTCTCCTTCATTATAGCTAATTGGGTGAATGAAGTACATAATGAATGATTCACCGATCCCAATATCACTAGACTGGTCCAACAACTTCAACATGATTATAATGCATCTCTAGGATACACTTGGCACAATGATGAGCTCCGCTATAAAAGGCGTCAATATTTATCAAGAAATCCAATTTAAATCAACTGTGCTATTTGAACACCATTCATCACCAACAACAAGTCATTCTGGCTTTCATAAAACATAGGAAAAGATCAAACATTCATTATTTTGGGAAGGCATGAAGGAAATCCACACTTTTATGGATGAATGTGATCTTTGCTAATGACACAAGGGAGAAACAATGAAAACTCCATGTGCACAACAACCTTTGCCTATTTTGCCTTTTGTATGGACAAATATTTCTATGGACTTCATAGTGGGGTTACCCAAATATGGAAATAAATCTGTCATCATGGTTGAAGTTGATCTCATTTCCAAATATGCTCATTTGTGCCCACCAAAACCCATTTACAGCTTCCATGGTTGCTCAAGTATTCATGGATAACACCTTCAAACTACATGGTATCCCACAATCTATTGCCATGGACCATGATCCCACTTTCACTTGTAACTTCTTGCAATAATTATTCAAGCTTCAGGGCACCCAATTGCATCCTAGCATTGTCTATCACCCTCAGACTGATGGTCAAACTAAAGTTGTTAACGAGTTTTTGGAAGCATATTTGAGGTGCTTTACTTTAGAACAACAATCCCAATGGGTTCAATGGTTACCCCTAAAAAAATGGTGGTATAATACAACTTATCATGGTGCCACTCACATGAGTCCCTTTGAGGTGGTCTATGGCCAAAATCCCCCATTAGTCTTATCTTACCTACCAAGTGTCTCCAAGGTACAAGAAGTCGACAAAGCCCTTATAGATCAGGCCAACATTATCCACACTCTCAAAGATAATCTAGTCATGGCTCATAATCGAATGAAGCAATAAGTTGATCATCATCACTCTAAACACCATTTTAAAGTAAGGGATTAGGTGTTCCTTTGTCTACAACTATATAAGTAGACCTCACTCAAAGTAGACCACCATCAAAAGCTTGCTCCAAAGTTTTATGGCCCCTATAAGATCCACGAGCGTATTGGGTTGGTGGCTTACAAATTAGCACTTCCAAGGCACTCTAAGATCCATCCAGTGTTTCGTGTCTCCTACTTAAAGAAAGTGGTTGGATCCAATTGCCATGTTCAAGCTAGTCTACCTGAATTGGATGAAGAATGTTCCATTTGGTTGCAGTTGAAGGATGTCCTTGACAAACAAGAGCATTGATCCCACAAACGCACGATCTAAGAAGTTTTAATACAATGTAAGGATACACAACCAGAGGACGCCACATGGGAACCGACAACCATTATGTAGCACTTTCCACATCTCCAGCCTTAAGGATAAGGCTTATTTTTAAGGGGGAGGGCATGTTAGGGTCCTAACCTCCCTAAACCCCTAAGTAGATAGATTACTATGTATTGCTATGTATGGAGGCCATCAATTGTAAATATGGCCTATATAGTAGTGTGAACACAATTATTGTAAGAATGATTGCTAGAAGGTTCTGCCTACTAGAAAGTTCATTCTCTAGAATGTTCTTAGGGGATAGAAAGTACTATATAAAGATGTAGAAACATTGTGATTTTTTTCTAGGAAATCATTTGTAATCTGAGCTCTGCTCTATTGGAGGTCTCCCCCTCCAAGAGGTAAGTGAACATTGCTTCCATATCAATAAAGGTATAGTATTTTAGTTCATATTGTCTATTATGTTCATAATTCTATTTCTTTTTGCAATATACTTAAGTAATATATGTATTTTATGCTCTGAATATTTCTATTTGGCACATCATACAAGCGGTGTTTCTTCTGTACACACTGAAAGAGGATAAACTTTGTGATGTTGAAACCCTAAAACCCACTTACACTTGGAGGAACAACAAACTAGGAAAGAAAGTGTATCAAAGTAGTTGGACATATTTATGATCTTCGAACAAATATTGGTGGAGGTAGAGAATAGCAAGAACTTCGGTAGGGAGTGAGACATATTCATATCATATGTTTGTGTTTCTACAACTAGAGAGGAATGATGAAAAACCTCCTGGGCATTTCAAACTTAATACATTTTGGTTACAATATGAGGTGTATTAACACCTAGTAAAAGATGAATGGATCCCTATAAATATTTTTGGGGCCATGAACTAAGGTAGTAGTCTTCTCGCTTAAAAAAGTTGTAGGATCATGACGTGGCCAGGCCCACGTCGATGTCAGCCTAACTCAGGCCACGCTGTCCGCTCAATCCCCAAGTTGCGCTGAAAAGAATGGATGACCTCAAATGGGCAACCTGTTTGTTTCCAACACGCGGCAGGTTAAATCAAGGAGAGCCACTCTACCTCAGATGAAACAAGCCTGACATCTACTAAACCCTAATTTGAGTCTCCTTCAAGCCTCGCATAACTCCCAGGTCGAATCTCGGGACTCACAAAACGTTTTAAAATGGCATTCCCCAGACTCCGAGGGCACAAGCAGACTGTCCACCCGGCGAAATCCAGACTTTTTAACATATTTTTAAGTGCCCGTGGCTTCCCAAAAAACCTTCCACTGCGATTTTTCTTTATTTTCTTTGCAGGTCGCCCTTAAATTCCGATGGAATTTAAACGCCTTACCTCGAAAAAGATTCAATGGTTCAACCGCGTGAGTGCACATAGACGTGAAAATTAGCAAAAGCGTGCAATCAATAAGGCTCTGATGAAATTTCAGTATACAGACTTT
>JASDQU011404160.1:68211-78763 GCA_032191745.1 Picea mariana
GTGTTCCCAAACCAACCATTTAAAAACCAAAAAACTTCGATCCCTCCTAACTAGCCTAATATCCTATTCCAAACCACGCTAAATCATACAGAGAGAGCCCTCTCTGAGTCTTGGAGGGCTAGATCCAAGACTCCAAGCGGTTGAAACAGTTACCTCCGTCAATTTCTTCTTTCAGTTGAGAAATTACAGAGCGTTAACAAAACCCTTAACAACTTTCCGCCCGCGAAGTTACGCAAGTCGTCGATCCAAGAAACGTCGAGATCTTTCCTGACCCTTGGATATACGCTATGCTCAAATTCGACGTTGACCTACTTCGGGAGTGAAAAGGTATTAAATGGTCGAAATCCCTGAATGTCGAAGTCACAAAGTAAAACGAGCGGTCGATCTAAGGATCCTTCGGGACCCTTCCCAACTGTTTGATCAACCAGTAGAAGGACAACACAAGTACTTCAATGAAGCCTTACTTCAATAGAAAGAAACTTCATAACTCCAAGACTTCGAGGCTCCGAGAGATTTGACATGTTGGTGCACAGGCCAAACGTTGAAGTGTCGAAGGCCGGAGTAAGTGGCGGTAGTTATAGAACTTTGGAAATCCAGGACTTCGAGACTTCAGGAGATTTGAGGATGTATGAAGGTGTGTTAAACACCAAAGCGTCGAAGTGTCAAAATTCCCTCATCGTAGTGTCCATCTTCGATTGGATGGGCCATGCACATCACGATGATGTGGCATGTCTGAATAACCCCACGTGACATCATGGAACAGGACACGAATTAAGTGTGGGACCCCCCCTTGTCAAGTTTTAGCTATGTGTTAAGCACAATAGAGAAGAATATTTTGTTGAGAGGAGGGTGGTGGAAACCCCTCTTGATTTAGCAGAAATTGTAAGAAGCCTTATGACATARTTACAAATATTTAAAGTAGACAGTAAGAAACTCATGAGAGAACAAGAAAAGAAAATTGAAATAAATGCAATCCTGTTGCAAAACCTATCAAACATACAGAGGCAACTGTAACATGGATCGATGGCCARTAATGTGGACATACATAAGACTAAGTGAGCCCAAAGTCCACCTAAGATACAAAATTATGGCCTTGAAAATAGAAACACAAGAAGAAGCACCTCAAAGAAGGCCCAACATGGAGCCAAGAGGCATGCTAACGTCAAGGATTCAACTAAAGAATCCTCTAGTGAGGGAACTGACAACTCCAATGAATTTTCTAGTAGTGAGACTAGTTTACATTCTCAGAGGAGAAGAAAGAGGAGGAAACATTCCAGGAGCCATGACCCTAAACAATTTAAGAAATCAAAACCACCCACTTTCAATGGAAAGATTAAGAAGGGAGACAAAGCAGAAGCTTGGCTAGTCAGCCTAAAGAAGTACTTCAAAGTCCATGACTACTCTGAGAACTTAAATGCTTGAATTTTCATTTTTAACTTGAATGGAAAGGCCTCCATCTGGTGGGAGGACCTTAGAAATGTGAAAGGAATTCATGAGAAGGAGTTGTCATGGAAACAATTTGAAAAGTATTTTAAGAAAAAGTACCTATCTGAAAGGTACTATGATGAAAGGAATAAGGAGTTCTATGAAGTCAAACTTGGAAAACTCACCATTGATGAATATGTCAACAAACTCCTTGAGATGTTGAGGTATGTACCTTACATCAAGGATGAAAAGGAGAAGGTGCAATGATTCATTAGAGGGCTGCCTCAATCCTATCAAGACAAAATTGAGTTTGATGAACCCAAGACTATAGAAGATATCATTAGGAAGGCAAGGTACTGCTATGAAAAATTCAAGCATAAGAAAGAACCTCATAAGGATTGGAAAAAGGAAAGAAAATTGGGATTCAAGAAGAAGGGTTTTAAACCTTCAAGGTTTAGGAAACATGGGAAAGGCTCTAAGATGAGCCTTCCTACTAATAGTGTGTATCAACAAAATTTTCCATCTCCAAGTGGAAATAAACCCTTTGGATCAGTCCCATGAAAGACTGACGATAAAAGGAGAGAACCATTGAAATGTTGGGGATGTGGAGAAGAACATTTATTGAGGGACTTCCCCCATACAAAACAAGAAAATATGAGCGTCTACAACATCCAGGAAACTACCATAGTCAATGATGTGGCTAGGAGCATGCCAAAAATTTATGTAGCCCTGGATAATCGACAAGATGATCACCAAGCTTCAATAGTGGAGATGGAAGGTACAATTTCCAACCATCTTGATCCTATTTTGATTGACCCTAGTTCTAACCTGAGTTATGTTTCCCCTCAAACTGTGGATAAATGTAATATGTAGCCAGTAAAACATACTAAATCATCGTTGGTATAGCTAACCACTGGGACAAAAAGAAAAGTAACAAACGTCTTACCAGCAGGCCAATTCATTTTGAGTGGGTTGTCCACCCAAGCAACTCTAAATATACTTCCTTTAGGATCTTTTGACCTATTTATTGGCATGGATTGGTTGGTTGCCCATAAAGCCAATTTGGACTATTATAATAAAAGATTGGAGTGTGAAGATGAGGAAGGGAGGAAAAGAACCCTACAAGGAATTCAAAATCCTATCTTAGTGAGACAAATATCATCACTTCAAGTGAAGAAGTATTGCAAAATAGGATGTCCTTTGTATGCAATACAAGTGTTGAACTTTGTTGAGGACAATAAACCAATCCTAATGGACCATCCTATATTAAGAGAATACAAAGATGTGTTTCCAGAAGAGGTACCAAGTCTACCACTAGGAAGAGATATTGACTTCTCAATAGAAATTATACTTGGAGTGGTTCCAATGTCTAGAGAACCCTATAGAATGAGTACATGTCTAGAGCTAGTTGAGCTCAAGCTGCAGTTGAAGGAGATGTTGGAAAAGGGTTACATCCGGCCTAGTGTGTCCCCTTGGGGAGCACCAGTATTGTTTGTGAAAATTAAGGATGGCACCCTCATATTGTGCATAGACTATAGACAACTTAACAAGATGACAATTAAGAATAAATATCCTTTTCCAAGAATTGATGACCCGTTTGACCAACTAAGGGGTGCTACAATATTTTCCAAAATTGACTAAGGTAGAGATACCATCAAGTCTGAATTAAGGATGAAGACATACACAAAACRACCTTTAGGATAAGGTATGAGCACTATGAATTTGTGGTAGTGCCATTTGGGCTTACCAATACACCAACCACCTTTATGTGTTTGATGAATAATGTACTTAGTAAATTCTTGGAAAGATTTTTGTTGGTCTTCATAGATGACATTTTGATCTACTCTAAGAGAAMGGAAGAGCATGAATACACCCCATTTCAGTGCTTCAAGTGATAAGAGAGCACAAGATCTATGCAAAGTGTAGTAAGTGTGACTACTTTCAAARRAAGGTCCATTACTTAGGCCATGTCATCACTGAGGAAGGAGTGGTAGTTGACCCTAAAAATATCAAAGCCATCATGGATTGACCGACACCAAAGGATTTCTATGATATCAGATCCTTTATGGGCCTAGCAGGATACTATAGAAGGTTCATAAAGGGGTTTTCCCAGATTGGTTATCCAATCACCTCCCTATAGAAAAAGAGAGTTAAATTTGTTTGGACCATGGAATGTGAAGAGAGTTTTCACTAACCGGAACACCTTTTAACCAATGCACCAGTACTGAAAATTGTAGACCCACATAAGGATTTCCTGGTGTGTACAAATGCTTGCAAAGAAGGACTCAGAGGAGTCCTCATGCAAGAAGGGCATGCAATCTATTATGAATCCAGAAAATTGAATGCACATGAAATCAATTATGTGACACATGACCTAGAATTGGTTGCCATAGTTCATTCTTTAAAAATGTGGAGGCATTACCTCCTAAGCCAAATATTTGTACTTATGACCAACCACTGTGGGTTGAGATACTTGTTTGACCAGCCCAAACTCAATGCTAGACAAGCTAGGTGGATTACCCTCCTCAATGAATTTGATTTTGAAATCAAACATATTAAGGGAAAGGAAAACATAGTGGTTGATGCCCTCAGTAGAAGTATGAAAGCGATTCATTTGGAATCTGTAAGCACCTGTGAACTAGACATCAAGGAAAAAGTCAGAAGTGCACAAGATCCAAATGCATTTTTCAAAAATGTGAAATCATACCTAGAGTAAGAGCCCATAGGGATGAAGTATGAGGGCTATCAATTGTTGAATGATGGCCTGCTAACTTACAAAGGTAGGTTGTATATTCCAAATTGTGACGACTTGAAGAGGTTCATAATGGATGAACTACATAAAAGACCATATACTGGTAATCCTGGTTATCGAAAAATGATCACAACCACTAAGAAACTGCTTTATTGGCCAAGACTGAGAAAGAACATAGTCGATTACTTAGCTAAATGTCTAGAATTTTAGCAGGTTAAGGTGGAGAACCGACACCCAACATGGATGTTGCAGCCCCTACCAATTCCAGAATGGAAATGGGAAACCATCTCCATGGATTTCATCACAGGATTGCCTAAATCAACCAAGTATAATGACGTTATTATGGTACTTGTGGACAAGCTGAGCAAGGATGCTCACTTTATTCTCGTAAAGTCAACTTGTAAGGCAATAGATATTGCCAATATTTTCATGAAAAAAATATTTAAACTACATGACATGCCTAAGGAAATCATATCAGACAGAGATACAAAATTTACTTCAAACTTTTGGAAATATTTGTTTGTTGGTTTTGAAACTAAATTACTATTTAGTACGACTTATCACCCTCAAATTGATGGATAAAAAGAGAGGTTAAACCAGGTGCTAGAGGAAATTTTATGGATGCATGTGATGCATCAACCCAAGAAATGGGAAACTACCTACCACTGGTAGAGTTTGCTTATAACAATGGCTATCAGGAATCCTTGAAGATGAGTCCTTTTGAGGCTTTCTAAGGTAGGTAATGAAACATTCCAATATGTTGGAATAACCCAATGGACAAAATAACACTCGGGCCAAACCTATTAAAAGAAATGAAACAACAAGTAGTTCGAATAAGAAAGAATCTGAAGGTGGCTCAAGACTAGCAGAAGAGCTATGCAGACAAAATATGACTCCTAGGGAGTTCAAAGTAGGGGATCATGTGTATCTCTAGATTAGACCCAGAAGAAGTTCCTTGAGAATGGGAATTTGTGCCAATATGGCACCTCGGTTTTGTGGACCCTTTGAAATTTTGGATAGAGTGATACCTGTAGCATATAGACTAGCACTTCCTCCCACAATGAAAGAACACAATGTTTTCCATGTTTCATTGTTGAAGAAATATGTACATGATTGTAATCATATAATTGATTGGTTTGTGATCCAGGTGGAACCAGAGGGATAATTCATACCAGAACCCCAATGCATACTAGATAGGAAGGACATTCCACTCAGGAACATAACCATTGCACAGGTCAAGGTGCAATGGAAACACTTTGGTCCAGATGAAGCTACATGGGAATTAGAGGATGCCATGAAACATACATAGTCATTTTTGTTCACTGATGTACATAAAGATCACAACAGTAGGTAGTCCACCGAGGACAGTGTTCCTTTAAGGGGGAGGGGATTGTAATACCCCTGTTTCCCCCAACTTGTAAATATAATTATATTTGGATAAAATACTATGGACAGACCTGTCATGAGAATTTTGGAAAGGCATTGACCCTTAGTTATTAAAGGTATTGTGTGTGTGTGTGTGTATTATGTTATTAGAATAAAAATGGAAAATTGTGGCATAACTGTTGAAAGGAGGTGGCTAGTATGGATCATGATACATGAGAGGGGATAGTAAGGGGAACCAGTGATGGTTGAGATGACCCTGCCATGGTTGAGATGACCCTGCCAGACCAGTACACTATTGGATATAAATTTCTCAGACCCAAAATAGTCTTCTAGCCCATAAAATTTAATTATCGATCAAGTTGGTAGTTGGGAAGTCTTTCTCAAGAGCGAATGAGGAGATGGGTAGAGTACCCGTCTAGAAATTTCCTAATCTGACACATGAAATCTTGTTGGAAAAGGAAAGAAAAGTCAGGAAAATCGTGGGCAGAGGGCAGAGGATACACATGAGTAGGTGGGAATACCAATCGAGACGAAGAAGAGTGTGCAAGGCTCTCTAGTTCTGAGGAGAACTAAGAAATATATTATATTTTGGGTACATTAGCACTTGGACAATGTTTTCTAATCAAGTTGATAAACGGAGATGCATTGATTGAATGAGAAATCACAGTAGTCTCCCTTGCTTGGTGGATAGAAAACTGAATTGTCAGGTCCCTGTGGGAAAAGGAGAGTAACCTTTGTCCCTTGTTGTAGCTGAGAAAAAAGGAAAACTTCATCTATCTCATGGAATCATGGTCTAGCTAGGGGGTGGTCATTTGAGGAAAACTCAAAGAGAAAATTGTGCCTATGGTTGGGTGGAAAAGAACACCCCTTTTAGAAGTTGCCAACCAATTTCCAATTTTAGATAAGCGTGACTCTAAGTTTTTATGTTGTCTTGGTTGTTTTTTGTAATATACATTTTGTTCTTGAGCTAGATGATGGAAAAAAATTTTACTTTGTTTGAATGGTAGAATTTGTGGTTATGATGGTCTAGCGGCCCGGGAAATATGAAGAAAAGATTGAATATCATATTTTGTGGATGGATTTCTTCATACCTCTGTTTAGAGAAGGAGAATCATTAGTAATGAGTTTTAAATGAATTTGGTAGCATAAGAATTTGACCCCTATGTTGGTTGGAAAGTCCTCAAGGGACTGTTTAGGGACCAAACTTGGAAATATAGAGTCGGGATAGACTCTATGAGATAACTCTAAACTTGTCAATCCCTTAGAATTACCATTGGCCTGTTACGGGATTTGGATTCTGAAGTGAAAGGTGATTCCTTCAAACCATTCTCCCTAGTGACTGCAGGCTCAAGTCCACAGCCTTAACCAAATCTCGAATAAGATCTGAGAGTGTAGTCCTCAAGGGCTTGTCAAAGCCCCATATGAACAAGACCCTAAAACCATGCACTATGCTAAAGGGGAGATAAGCCTTCCAGGCTTTAGGACTTCGGGATGTTGTAACCTCACAACATTAAAATCCCACCAAAGGAACCCTGTCAAAAAGGTGACCAGACGGTTGACTGAGAACTGACGGTTTTCTATCCGTTGTCATGGGATCCACTTTATCATTAAACCCTAACTAGTTTTTCGGCTGCGAAGTTACGCAAGCCCTCGATCCAAGAAACATCGAGATCTTTCCTGACCCTTGGATATATGCTATGGTCAAATTCGATGTTGACCTACTCCGGGAGTGAAAAGGTGATAAATGGCCATAATATTTGAATTTCGAAGTCGCGAAGTAACAAGAGTCGTAGATCTAAGGATCATTCAGGACCCTTCCCAACCGTTCGATCAACTAGTGGAAGGAAAATGTAATCACTTTGGCAAATTCTTACTTTAGGAGTCTGGAACTTTGGAACACCGAGACTTCGAGGCTCCGAGAGATTTGACATGCTGGTGCACAAGCAAAATTTCGAAGCGCTGAAGGATGGAGTACGTGGCAAGAGTTCTAGAACTTAGAAACTCCGGGACTTTGGAACTTTGGGAGATTTAAGGATGTAGGAAGGTATGTTAAACACCAAAGTGTCGAAGTGTCAAAATTCCCTCGTCAAAGTGTCCAGCTTCGATCGGATGGACTGTGTACATCACGGTGATGTGGCATGCCTAGATAGCCCCAAGCGACATCATGGAACGAGACCCGAATTAAGTGTGGGACCCCCCCCTTGTCAAGTTTAAGCTATGTCTTAAGCACATATGAATCTCAACAGTCAGATCTAAGGGTGGATAGAATCTCCACCGTAGATTTCAGAGTGGAAAGAGTCCTTTGGACTTTGGAACTCTGGGGAAGTTTGTAAACCTGTGCAAGAATATCGAAGGGGTCAAAGGCATGTTACCCATGAAGGCCCAAGAGATATCCCTTGCAACTGCCCCTCCTGCGGCCATGTCATCACTAGAGGATGAAGACCAAGGTTGTGTCAGTGCCATGTAGGATGGTACAAATGAGGTGGAGCCACATGGGTGCCACGTGGCCTTTGAACAACGATACCCCACGAAGTTTAGGGAGCCATAACTTTCTACTCATAACTCAGTTTTGGACGAGTTCATAGTCGTTGGAAATATATCGGAGAGTAGAAAGAAATGGTTCCCTTATTAGAGGAACTCGGAGAAGCTCTAGGATGGACAAAAAATTATACCCCATCCCTTAAAAGGGTACTTAGGGGGTTGGGTTTGTGACACTTAGAAGATAATATTCAGAGACATATAGACAATAAACTAATAGGGTTTGAGACTCAGATGCATAAAATGGAGGCTAGATTACAAGAAATAGAAAAAAAACAACCAAGAAAATAACAATCTTACTTGGACAAGATTAAAAATAAGTTGACGAAGAAAATAACAATCTTAGGGACAAGATTAAAAAGCTAGAAGAAGAGATAATTAACAATTTAGCCCTAAATAGTGTGGAACAAAAATTGGATATAAAAACTATCAAAGAGGAAATTAATAAGCTCATAGAGTTAGACCATGACTATAAAAAAAGAGCCTTGAACCTCATAGTTTTTGGTATAAAAGAATAGAAATATGAGGACACATTAGCAATAGTTAACGAGGAATTAAAAAATAAATCACAAATTGAAACAAGTGGCCTTATAGAAGCAAAAACGTTGGGAAAAATAATTGAACATAAAGATAAGTTGATTCAGGTTATGGTAAGCTCTAATGGGCATAAATATGACATACTTAGTAAAAATTTGAGCTTAATGTTAAAAAATTTAATTAAATAAAGTACCAAGGCAAGTGTTTCTCTTCCCTAGGCGCCTAAGGGGTGAGAAAGTGCCTAATGTGGGCCCTAGTCATTTAATTTGTGAGATGCAAATTAAAAGGTGACTTTATGACTAAAGTGAGGGTGAGTGAAGAGACATCTAATCTCAACCACTCATCTAATCTAATCTCAGCCATTGGATTAGAGAGACTCCTCACCTACCTCATGAGGTCGATTAGGGTAGAGGGGCGCACCCATTCTTGGGTAGTTGAATCATTTTTGAGAGAGCAAGAGAGAGAGCATTTTCAAGCAGCAAGAGAGCTGCTATTTCTGAGATCTAGGGCATGCTTTCCAAGGAAGAATAATAGCACAGAAATCGAGGCAAAGGTTCAGCATACACAGGAGGTCGTACAACACGCATTTTGAGGTCCGTACAATCATTTATGTGCACATAAATCGAGATAGCATACAACATTTAATTATGTCCGTACGGTACGAGTTTTATCAATCCATACAATGTACTTTTGGCACAGATTTCGAGGAGGGATAGACAGCCACACTCTGGCCATACCATATGGATTACGTATAGGTCTGTACAGTCCTTTCTTGGAACAGAAATAGAGACAGATTGTTGTGTGGGTTTTCTAGGAAGTTTGGCATGGTTTTCAAGGCGATCGTACAACCATTAATACACCCAAAAAATTGCTGAAGCTACTGGCACGTATTTCGAGGTGACCGTACAGCATTTTGGAGGCACAGAAATCGAGGAGCAGACCTGTTGTTGATTGCAGAAAATTCTGGAAAGAATTTTGAGGAGTTGGCTCATTTTACTGTGTGAGGATTTGGCACGGTTGTCGAGATAAGTTTGTCATTTAAATTTCTGAAGATGAATATGCTGTAACAGAATTCCGTGAAGCTCCTAAATAATAAAAATCTCCCTCTCTCACTGGTTTTCCCCTTGTGGGTTTTTCCAGGGTCAAAGTTAGACAGAAAATTTATGTGTCATTAATTTTCTGAGTTTTATATGCTGCTGATATTTTATTTCTGCGTTGAAAATGAAGTTCAGAATCCTCATGTTTCAGTTCTGAAATAATTTTTTGCTGTGTATTTAATTGCTGATATAAAATTGGGTTTGGGCATTAAACATTGGCTGAAAAATCAGCGAGACTGAAACTGGGTTGGGGTCTGAAAATTTTACATGGTATCAGAGCTGAGTTGAAGGGAAGCAAAGATTTCAGCAGACAGAAAGTTGGGACAGCAGTCACTTCACAGGGCAGATTTTTGAATTTGTTATTTTCAGCAGAAAAGGGTCAATGGCTACTGGTTTGAGAGTTGAGGACAGACTTGATGGGGCAACAAATTTTGGTGCTTGGAAGGAGAGGATGATCTTGCTTTTGCAAGAAAACGAGTTGTGGGATATTGTGGAGAATACCACTACTCATCCTGTTGTGGTACCTATTGATGCTACTCTTCTTGCAACCTATACTAAGAAGAGCATCAAGGCTAAGAGATTTATTCTGGATGCCATCAAGGATCATTTGATTTCTCACTTGACGGGGAAGACACATGCCTATGAGATGTGGGAGGCTTTGCCTAAATAGTACCAGAGTACAAATGAGAACCGGAAGATGGTTTTGAGGGAAAAACTAAAGAGCATAAAAATGACCAAGGATGAAAATGTGGTCACATACCTTACTAGATTGACACAGGTGAGGGATGAGCTTGGAGCTGTGGGGGAAGCCATAGTT
>JASDQU011404161.1:12230-54598 GCA_032191745.1 Picea mariana
TGCGAGAACAAAGCCATCGATACCATACAAATTGATTAGGTTCTAAATATAAATAAGCAATTCGTACCTTTTGTGTATGTGGCACATTATGGAGATCAAAGAATTGCTCCATCTAAAGTATCCATGTGATTGGGTCCTTGCCATCAAACTTCCTCATATCAATCTTAGGAACGTGATTGGTCTTCAAACCAAAGTTGGAGTTTCTCCATTCTCGATTCACCTTCCTTGTGTCCTCATCATGAATTTCATGGGATGCATTTTCACTTTCAGGTGTCTTCTCTGTTACGAAAATTTTCAATACTTCCATGATCTCCCCTTTTAAACCATCTATCTTAGTATCCAACTTAGCTTCCATTGAATCCATCTTAGTATCCAACTTAGCTTCCATTGAATCCATCTTATTTTGTAGTTCATTTATGTCCCTACGCATTTCTTCACCTTCATCAAGAGTCCAAGTAGGATTTTCTGGAGGCTTATTTCGTGTAGAAGTTCCCTTTTTGGGTGGCATGTTGGCCAAGTATCACTTTTGAACCTTGATTTTGAGGTGGTTCTGCTAGACAATATTTCTTCTGTTGTATCTCCCAAGTTTCGGCCCTTCTAGGTATGAAACTTTCCTTTATGTATTTCTCTGATATTTTTTCTCTGCAATGCCATAGGTCTGATCAAAATTGGATGTGCCAAGTGGAATTTACAGTAAATTCCCCACAACTTGCCGATTTTTTGCCTTTCCAGGAGATCTCACTTGTATAGTGTGGCCCGCACAAAATAATTGATATGAAATTCTGAAACTCGCACTAGAAATACTACAGACTGTCCACAATCTAGTGCAACCAGTCCCACACAATTTGGATACTCTAGGAAGAAGTTATGATTGTTTTACCTGGAACACCTTCTTGAGACTAGCCAATAGGACTAGTCAAATACCCTATATTACACAGGGTGTATCTAAAAATTTATGATGACCCAGAAACTGAAATTTTTACCACAAATACCTTACTAATTTCTGTAAATAGCCTCTAGATCTTAGGGCCTAAAACGTTACAGAAATGTTTTTATAGCGAAAATTCCACAATGACTCAGTTCAGGATGATTCCAAAACCCTATCTTGTACAGGCTATATCTCCGAAAGTATAAGGCCTCAGGAGCTGAATTTTGAACCCAACGTACCTTGATCCATCTGCTAAATATCCTCCAAGCTATTCCTTTTGAAACATTATAGAAAAAAATTTATAGTGAAAATTCCAAGGTGTCTTAGATGTAGCAGTGAAACCCCAAGACCTTGAGCTCCGATACCATATGTTAAGAACCAAATATCAATATAGCATAGAAAATCCTCAGAAAAGGTACTCAACGCCTTGAAAAAGAGATAATTTCAGATCATAATCCTCTTCGAGGAGGCAACCTCCTTTTACCCCACTTAAATGTTCAAGTACAAGATGATTCAAAATGAAAATGTCTCCTTGGTATATATAGGATACTAGGAGATATAATTACAACTAATGGCCTAAAGCTGACATAAAAAAAATAACATTAATAATCTAATATGCCCCAATTAAGGGGTAATGAGCCAATATTAGGGCTTAACACGCAATATCTGGAAGACCTGGCGACAATGCCAGAGGATGTATCACTTATACAAGTCAGTCAATAAATAAAACCATATCGAGAAATGGTGTGGCTTCTAGCTAGGGTTCTTGGACAAGAGTCAACTGCTACAGTTCTATGTCTGGCTCTTTATATTTTATATTTTTCTATCCAAGAAAAAGTGATTTTTGACTAGTCGAAAATTATCTCTTCTGAAATATCAATTCAGTTATCAAATTTTAGGAAGAACAAGAAGTTGTTTATGTCTGCATACTTAATATTTTTCATTGCATACTATCATGTATTCAAACGTTTGCATTTAGCAAAACAGGTTAACTACAAATTAGACCTTGTTCATACATGGTACCCTACTCTATGGAAACAGAAGGAAATGTACCAATTTTATAAATTCTATGATGTGTTTGTTTCTTCTTTCAAGAAACTCGTATAAATGGAAACACTACTTTGAGACTATCATTGGATGCAGCAATCTTTTAGATAAAAAGGGAAGTTTTGAGGCAAATGAAAATTATGACATCATTAGAGTTTACTACCTAGAGAAGCCCCAATTTATCTTCCATTTTATGTTCCCTAAAAAATGTTTATAATATAGGTTTGTAGACAATACATATTTTGGTCACATTTGTTTCATGAGAGAAATAAAAATCAATTCATTTCCTTACCATGGAAAATGGGCGAAATTGCACTAAAAAATGCTTCAAAATTGATGAATATGCAATCCAGTTTGATCAGTATAATTTAAAGTTGGAAAATCAAATAAAAGGGTTCGACCCTAATCAATGTTTCGTGAATCACGTGACTTATGTTGGTTTTAGTGTATCATATGCAAATACTTATTTATTTGGAGAAGAAGAAGATGATGGTAACAATCCTGAAGCAGTTATAGTGGGAGACATTGAAATTGTTGTTATCATAAATGAGGCATATAGACAACATGGAAGGGTTGTCAATGAAATAAGAACAAGGTCTCAAAATACTTCTCAAAGAAGCGGCACAGCCAAACAGAACCCTCAAGTTGTAACTCGAGACCAAAAGAAATCTTTAATTGAAAATTTTGGTGATGGAGATGACCATGATCCTCCCAAAAAAAATCTCAAAATACCTCATAAGATCACAATAAATACTAAAAGAAAAATACAGATAAATCAACAAGAATCGAGTGAGATCATACCTGATAATGATGATTCCCTTGAGGACATGGAACTGGATGTGAATATCGAAGACATAGAATTTCCAAACGAAGAGAAAAGGATTCAGGAAAGTAAAGAAATTGTAGTGGAGCTGGCAATGCAAGAACCATTCTTCTATGAAGAAGAATCCTTAACTCTTCACAATGCTTTATTTGACAAATATTCCAAGAAATTAGTTTTGGAAAGAGTTAACTCAAAGCGGAAAAGGGTTCTGGGAAAAACACATTTAGAATTTGATTTGAGCAGAGTTTTACCATCAAGAATTGTAAATATTCATAGAGCTACTGGTGATGCTCTGGAGATTTCAGTGGATGAAATGGAAGCAGAAAATGTCATGCTTAAAGAAAGGGTTAAAGAGATGAAATATGTGTTAATGCCACCCCCTATATTTGCAAGTCCTATTGCCATTATTCAACCTGGGAAGAGTTCTCACAAAACACTAGATTCGAGCTCAAAGTTAAAGGGATCATCAAGTATGCTTGCTACAATTAGACGTTATGTAGGAGAAAATATATATATAAAAGAATGTCTCTAATCTTATAGGCATGGGATTTGGCAAGTAGCTTCATTTTTTTGGGTTCTAGGATTACTAATTAAAGAGAGTTCCTTCAGTTCGACCTCGAAAATGACAAGGGTTTTTACAAGGATGTTGTCATCACATTTTTCTTGAAAGTTTATGGAATGGGTGAAATGAAAAGGAGAAAGGAAGATTTACCATTCCCTACATGCATCAAGCAATTGAAAGCATGTTGGCTTAAAAGAATTAAAGTTTTAAAAGAAATAGTGATTGATGTTGACACTTTAAGTGTCAAAAAAATGGAATTATATTTTAAATTGATTGAGTTATATTTATCAAGAACTACCGGGGAAGTCCAAGATCCAAAACTAATTCTTAATTCCATGCTTATGACAAGGGGGAAATTTGAAGAACAATTATAAATATTGAAAGGTGTATCAGCGGAAAAATTCAACAGTATGACCGAGTACATGGAACATGAAGTAGAAAGTTGGATTTTAAGTTATGTTAATAAAAACAAAAAATATTGAGGACACACTTCACCAACTTTCAAATGATTTAAGAGAATTAGAAGGCACATTATTTGATATCAAAGTCAAACAGAAAATAACCATTGCACCAATGAGAGAATATATAGAATATTGGTTAAAGTAAGCTTTAATAAAAATAATTGAATAGGATCAGCTGGAAGAGGTTGGTACCGGTCATGAAACTGCAATCCAAGACAATAAAAAAGGAACATCGACAAGCAAATAGAAGAGAGAGAACACCATCACAATGAGTAAAACCGATCACATTCTTTTCGATTCTTTTATCTTCTTGTTCAAAAGTCATCCAATTGTGTTTTATATGTCCCAAGAAAAACGTAATTGATTTTATCACTTCTCTTTGTCTTCCTTTCAGGTCCAACCTTATTCTAATCTTTCATTTTGTGGTCCATGGGAGCCCAATCCCATTCCAACTTTGGACGAATGCATTTTATTTTTAAGACGATCAAAGACTATATTATTTTTTGAAAAAATATCAGAGAACTACTTCGGGGATCAAATTTAATAATATCTTTTGAACTCTGAGTTTTGAGCATGAGATATTTAAAGTTTTTCCTATCATATTCTATCCTCTTTTAAATGAAAAAACTATTTTAAAGTTCTCTCATATGTGGGCCTTTTATTTTTCTTTCCTTGAATGTGATAAAAAATATTGAATATTGTGATGGATGTGAGAGTTATTTATCTTTTTTGTAACTGTTATTTATTTTTGTATAATATTTCTGCAAATATTATATTTTTATGAGTGAAGATTCTTGGTCCCTTTCTCAGGAATTCTTTGATGTATGTATATTATTTTCAATCAACAATATTTTTACATTTTAATTGAGTGACAAAGATCTAGGATTTGTTATTTAGTATTCTCCCATTTTCATATTGTCATCTCAAGATATTCAAGATAAATCTTTAAAGAATTTATAGAGGATTACCACCTCTATAAAAACGCAAGGGGGTATTTATATCCTCGTGAGGTTGTTGTTTGGACCTTAACAGATCTAGACATCAACAAGGATCTACATGAGTAGTAGGAGCAACCCACTCATTGGATATGTGATAGTCAAAGTGCTATTTAAATGACCAAGAATCCAGTTTTTCACAAGAAGACCAAACATATTGATATTCAATATCATTTTGTTCAAGATTTGGTTCAGCAAGGTGTGATCGAGATTATGTATTGTAGAATAGAAGAACATGTAGCAGATATATTCACCAAAGCACTATGAAAGGAAAAGTTCTGCAAATTTAGAGATGATCTTGGAATATTTCCAAATGATCATTATGGGGGAGAAATGTTGGAATAGTGATTCATTTGTAATGTTCTAGATTTAATTATTGTTAAAATTTGTTTGTGTAATCATATCTCTTAGAGATATTTGTGAGATTGAGATGAGATAGTTGTGAGATTGAGATTGGATTTGTTGAGTGAATTAAAGAGTGATTGGTGAGAGATTATAGGAGATGATAGCTCCTTGAGACATCTCTTCTACGTGTATAAACATATGCTTTGGTTACGAAAAAAAATTGAGCTAGGTGTGCATTATTGTTAAATTTATTTGCTCCATTATTGTTGGTGTGCAATTCTTTAGTTGGCATGGGGCATTTTTCCCGCGTCAACACCTGTTGAATACAAGTATATTTTGATCATCATTCTAAATAAGACACTTTGGTCATTCACACTCACTTTGTATTTTTATCCACTTGCAAATCAATATAACAAATAAATCAATCTAAGTTGATTTTTACTCACACTGCTATAATAGATTAGGATAGTTTGAACAATAAGCATTCCCCTCTAGGCTAGGGTACCCCTATTCCTTAGTCTAAAGTGTGGGAAAAGTTTATTGAAGTGACAGTGGATAGATTTATTGTAGTGTGTCCAAGCTCTCCCATTAAGGTTGGGACTTTTCCTCGTGGGGCAGAGTTTGAGCAGAAACATGAAGCAAAGTCTAGTTCTCCCAAGGTTGCTTTGTTAGAGCCATTTTCATATTCTATATTAAATTTAGAGACTTACATACTGACATATTGGAGAAACAATAGAGATCTCCTAGGTATACTAGGTTTGAGACAACATAAGAAGAAAAACAACCAATCTAGACAAATTCGATGATTATGTTGACATAGACTTGGATGAAGAGTCATTGGACGCTTTGTAGGTGTGTCGATCATGTAAAGATAGTTGTGCAAAGAAATTACCCTTGTAAAAAATTATGCCAACAGTGATATAAATATTTCAATGACAACTTTAAATAATACAACATATCAAGTCACAACCAAACCCTACTAAGACTGGGAATGCCTAAGCAACATAGACAATGATCACGCGAGGGCATGTTGCTAGCTATAGAATTTGTATTGTGCCTTGGTTGGCATAAAATACCAAGAATAGAGGCACATAATGACCCATTTCATTAATAGTGAGTTGCATGGCTTAGTGTTTTAATGCATGGTGAATGAGTATCCATGGTATTTTGAACATTTCACTTTAGTGTGTAGTATATGGTGCTTAACAATAGTTATCTCGCTTTGTATAGCAAGAGCATAATGGTAAAATTTCCTTCCTTAATTTTGTTTTAGGTAATAGTTTTGTTTGTGATTGTTGCAATGACATTTCAACATGCAACTAACTTAGACAACCACTAATGAATCTACTTCCTATTTTCAACAATGATTACAATGGGGAATGTCATATTTTTTCAAGTGTAGTTTCTTTTGTGTTTCCATCCATGACAATTGCAAGTCATCTTGGTGGCTTGTCATGCTCCATATTATTATTAATTAAATAAATAAATAATAGTAATAACAAGGGGAGTTGCAAGGGTAACAAGTCCTTGCCTTCGACTGATTGAGATTCAGAACAAGTCTGAGTAGGAACCGAGCGAAAGGCCAGATTCAGAACAAGTATGAGTAGGAACCGAGAGAAATGTCACCCCACCACTGCATCTATGCACTTTGCTTCAAGTCTCAGAACTACAAACTTGACTTCTTACAATACTTGCGCTTTGCTTCAAGTCTCACAACTACAAACTTAACTTAATAGAGATCATTGTCAAAGGTAACCTTTCAAATGAATTTTATATAGAGTTGGGATTGCAAAGACTGACTCGGGTTTTTTCAACGGCTTAAGATCATGTTAGAAGAGATTTGCATGTAACACATTGATGGAGAGCTACATGGGAAAGATTCTGGACTGAAGTTGTTGGTGTCATGGAGCAAGGAAATGTAGAGTGCCCAACAAGTGTCACAATCTATTTAGCTTAATTTATAAAAGTGTGATATTATTCAAAGTAGTGGAAGGTTGGTTGGCTATGGACTTCAGTATTTAAAAGGCTTCTCCTTTATTTACGCACAGTTAATGCTTTCTGATTAATTTTATGGATTTTTAAAATGAGAGTCAACTCTTTACATTAGTGAATTCACACCTTTCACATTTGATCTTTCAATACAGTTTTCAACCAGGATAGAATCATTAGGAAAGATATTGACTTTCTTGAAAATGGAGCCAAAGTGAATATGTTGGCAATCCTTGCCTATATGAGGCTTGTTAATCCGCATGTTCATGCCTTGGCTCACTGAAATATAATTATATGATTGATTATGTGGATTAATAAAATATAAGATACACTTTTGAGGAAAAAAACCAAAAATGGTTTTACAACCAAAAGAAAATTGTGATCTTCGCCATTCAACATCAAGGTAGGTTAAACTCGATTAATCGAATTAAGTAGATAACGATATATTCCAAGCTCATCTGAGTTCTCACAACTTTTTCCTCTGGCAACAGGAGTTACATCAAAGATAAATTGCTCTAAAGTTTAAAGCAACTCGTACAGAAGAACAAGGTACTAATCTACATCGTCAATGGTTCAAATCACATGTCTCTACATAAATTTTCAGTGATTCGAATCCTAGGAAGCCATGGTCTCTATAGAAGTTTTCAAAGCTTTGTTCTAACTGTATGTCTTGTTATCATGGTTGCATGTGAACAGAGCACACACCACACATTGGATCAACATTGGCAGCGTCCATTAAGCCCTGATTGAATAAATGTTTGGGGGCGGACTGGATTTCCTTTGGGTTGATTGAAATGAATGGAGTGGCTATGGATAATGAATAGCAAGAAAGAACTAAGAAATCCGCTTTTTAATTAACATTGACCAGACTTCACACCATGTGAAACCCAAAACCAAAGCCATGTCAATGACTGAGTTATGGAATTTTTCATATAAATAAGGTCTTTGGGAATCTCAAGCATATCCATTGTTGTATAACCAACTGAAGAATATTAGACAAATCTAGGATTTTGATTTGATTTCTCGACATGGAGAGGATCTCTAACATGGCAGTTGTTCTGAGAATTCACTTTGTTTTAACGTTGATTTTTGTAAGCGTAAGCACGAAAACATGCCTCAGTGGATCATTAAAGCCTGATTACTATCTATGGACTTGTTCAGAGGCTGAAGTAATTGTTTTCGTTGGAGTTGAAAGGGTTAAGGTTCAAGAGGCACACATGGTTGCCTCTCTTCTTCATCTGCATTTTCATGACTGCTTTGTTAATGTTAGTAACTCAAGCTGTATCATTGTCATTGCTTCTTCTGTTAAGAGTTGAATTGGTTTTCTTACAAATATTTTTCTTAGTGTTTATCCCAAGTTAAGAACATGTGTTTCCTCCTAGAAAAATTACAGGTTCAAATCAAATCCACAAAGATAGGATATTTACACCTCCTTGGACTTAATAATATTGATCCAATTGGAAATAGTCATAATAGGAATACTTTTACTTACTTCCTATATGGTCACGTTGATCCAGATTAAATATTGTAGAACACAAACTGGAAGTTTGGGGGTAGCCTATCTCTGAAAAGAAAGAGATGTTGGCTACACTTCATTCACAACAAGATTTGCATCACACTCCATTGCCTGCTTAAAGGGCCTCCTTCACCTCAATTATATATGAGGGAGTGAGAGGAGAACAATTCCCATGATGCATGTGGGATAAATTGGACTAAGTTTATAAAATGCCATAGGAATGTAAAACAGTAGGACTTCATGGGTGATCACCCATCCCAATACTACTCTAGCCTGAGTATGCTTAACTGCGGAGTTCTAATGGGATCCAATGCATTAACGTTGTGTTGTAGGCATGTACATAAGACCACTAGGAAATTATTACATGATGTCTGTAATTAACAAATGAACATGACATTACATTCCATTCCCTATCAAAAGGGTGAATATCATGGTTTATCAACACCACTGGCTCAAAATGGTGATTCAGTGGAAAAGGTGGATGGTCACCAAGATCCATCTGGATCATTCCTCCCTCCTTAGGAAGCAATGGTCCCCATTGCGTCAAGTTCCCTTGGGATACAGGGAGACTTCTGCTAAATTTGAAGCTTGGTGCGTTGCTTTCTTTGTTGAAGAAGTTGTCCTGCTTAGCTTGTTGAAGATTGTCATGAACCTGTTGTTGAACGGGTTGGATCTGTTCAACCAATCTAGCTGCATGATCTACCTGAGTGTGGGAGGACTTTTTCAGTGAATATGCAACATGAAGAGTATGAATGGTTTTGTTATAACCTTGCTTGAATGGGAAGTGTGGAGGCACCCCTGTAGGTGCAACAAGAACATCTTGGTACTCTTCTACAATCTTGTCGATCTACTTCTATTGGATAGAAAGGTCTTGGGATGAGGCTATAGTGGTTGAATTTTCCTTTTGTTCACCTTCTGAGTGGATTGTGAAGAGGATAAACTTTTCCGTATGAGAGATTACTTTGTGGCATTATTTTGTTGGGACAATAATCAGAACTACCTCTGGTATCATGTATAGCTGACCCCCCAGAGTAACAATGACGCTACGGGGTCGAGACTCATAAACAGCAAGATGCATCCACATATATGGTTGGCCTAATAGAACATTACGGACTTCTAGTGGGAAAACATCACACAATACCTCATCCTTGAAGGGATAGATGTCATAGGACAAGCGACACTACCGACTGACAAGAAGATCTTGACCCTAGTGAAGCCACCCGATGTTGTATGGTTGCGGGTGTGGTGTTGTTGGAAAATCCAACTACTTGACAACCTCTATTGAGATGATGTTCTTTTGGATTCCGCTATCAACAATAAAATCCAATGGGGTCCCCTTCACCCACATATGTGAATGGAAGAGGTGCTCCCCCTCCTCAGAATCCTCTTCTGGTTGGATTGTTGTAGTTGCAACAGTAGTAGTGGGTTCTGCATCAATGATATGTCTCCTTTTATTATTTTCTAAATCAGGGTCCAAGTTGAGGTTTGGCACTTTTTCTTTGAGCTCAACCACCAATGATTGCATTGAGCGACATTCATTAGTGTTGTGCCAAGGCTTGTTATGGAACTCACACCACTTTCTAGTGTCTTTCTTATACTTCTTGTTACCCTTATTTGCCTACATCTAAGATTGGATCTCTTGAAGTTGGCCTTCCTTGCTATGTCCTTCATTATGTGAGTTAGATTTATCTTTTCCATGTTTCTCCCACTTACTCTGTTGCTTGAATTTCTGCTCAATTTTGACTGCATATTGATAAGAATCTCCCTGTGAAGAGATGTCCAAGAAATCCATCTATGTTTGGATGTACCTGTGAAGACCATTGTGGTACTTTAAAACCAAGTGCCACTCGGAGTCTTTGATACCTATATTTGAGCACAAGTTATGAAATATGTTGGTGTACTCCGACACCATCTGGTCTTTTTTCTGACGCAAAGTTGTTCATCTCATGTATTGGTCATCATAGTTTATGACAGGGTAGAAATCCTCCTTTAGGGCATCTACAAAGGCCTCCCAAGTAGGTTCTCTACCAAATAGTGTAGATTCATCCACGGTCTACCTCTCCCAGTAACCTTCCCACCAAGCTCTAACATGGGGAAGGATATTTAAGGAGCGCGAAGGTGATCTTTTCACTGTCGAAAAAATTTTGGACAGAGTAATAACCTTCTAGCAGATTCAATCATTTTTCTAGAGCATCTATATCTATCTTGCCTTCAAATAAGGGGATATCAAAATTGACTTGTACCTTGAAGGGTGTCACACTTGCAAAATGGCTTCTTACCTCAGTCGCCACCATCGATAGTCTTCGAAGGATCTAAGCAAAGTTTTCCATCATCTCATTCCTCTGTCACACGAGGGCTTCCTCGAGAAACATATTGAAAGGATCTCATGCTTTTTCATCTCTCTTTTCTTTTTCCATAGGAGGTCACTTTGGCTAGCGAGAGTAGTTGTCCTGAAGCAAAACTAGATCGAGACCCGACTCTCTATACCCTGACCTCATCGGGGACCTACTCTGAGAAACGACAAGGAGCAGCTTACTTTGATACCACTGATCTGGATTATTTTGAGAACAACATGAAGACAAAAATATAATCGATATATAACAAGTAAATACATAGAGATAATGCGGAAAATGCAGAAATATAGGGAAAACCAACTTCTATTAATGAACAAGAGAGAAAAACATTGTAGAACACAAACTGGAAGAATGGGGTAGCCTATGTCTGAAAAGAAAGATATGTTGGCTATGCTTCATTCGCAACAAGATTTACATCATACTCCATTTCCTACTTAAAGGGCCTCCTTCACCTCAATTACATATGAGAGAGTGAGAGGAGAACAATTCCCATGATGCATGTGGGATAAATTGGACTAAGTTTATAAAATGCCATGGGCATGTAAAACACTAGGACTTCTCGGGTGATCACCCATCCCAATTCTACTCTAGCTTGAGCATGCTTAATTGCATAATTCTAATGGGATCTGGTGCATTAATGTTGTGTTGTAGGCATGTACATAAGACCACTAGGAAATCATTACATGATTTCTGTAATTAACAAATGAAGATAACATTAAATTCCATTCCCCATCGAACGGGTGAATATCATGGTTTATCAAAACCACAGGCTCAAAATGGTGATTCAGTGGAAAAGGTGGATGGCCACCAAGATCCATTTGGATCACACACTTACATTTATATCCAATTAGTTTCATCAACATAGAGTTTGTTGGTTCTCTATTTCTCAGTTAAAGTTCTCGGTGACATCATATTGGATTTGCTTCTTCATAATTTTCATGAACACTTTTGTTTTACTTGATGTCACAGAAGTTCTTACGAGCCATTATGATGTGGTTTACTTCTATTTGGCTTCTTCTACTTTGCATTAATTTCACTGGCTTAGTGTTTATTGGGTTAGGATGTTAAAGTCTGATTTGGAGAATAGGTATTATAGGCTACCTTTGTACATTTTGATTTCACTTTGAGGTCTGTGTAGACCGTCATTCTAGAGAGTTTTGATATATAAGAAATTATATTTCATAAATTTGTAATGGATATTTAGTGACAAAATAGAAATTATGTGTAGGGTTGTGATGCTTCAGTACTGTTGGATGACATTGTGACTTTTGTGGGGGAGAAGACAACAACTCCTAACCTCAACTCTCTCTGTGGTTTTGAAGTTATCGATGCCATAAAAAAATAACTTGAATTTGCATGCCTTGGAAATGTTTCCTATGCTAACATCCTTGCCATGGCAGCCAGGGACTCGGTCATTCTAGTAAAATATTATTGTTATTTTTATATTGTCTTTGTGATTTAAAATACCATTTATCAAATTCATAGTTTTATGAAGATACTATAGTAACACCAGAGATTGTCTTTTTTTTTTTTTTTTTGGTTTATGACCAGACAGGGGGAGCATCATGGGAAGTGTAGTTGGGGAGAAGAGACAGCCTAACAGCAAGCAAAGCAGTAGCAAATAACAACATTCTATCCCCCACATCAAATGTTTCAACACTCAACTCCAATTTTCAGAATGTAGACCTCACTGAACAAGATATTCTCACACTCTCAAGTCCAACATCCATTCATTGTTAGTTTCATATGTCTATCTATAACAATACATAGGACATAATATATAATAATATTTCAGTACTTAAAAGCACAAAAAATAAATCTAAGTATGAATTTATTAGGGTTAAAAATATATTTCTTGGTCATATTATCATTTGTTGATATTTTATTAATTTCAAAGTTATTACGATTAAGGACATAATCCTTATGAATTCTTTGTGAAACAATTATGGACTTGTTAACGAAAGGGGGTCTGCGGCTAGGGTTTTCCTGGTCCCAGACCCCTCACTGTCTTGTGTGTGGATCTTCCCGTCGATCGTCTTTTCTTTGTAGCCATCATCTCCTCGGAGCTCCTTCCCTATTTCGACATCTATATCCTTGCGGGAAAGTTCCAATCTTCCTGTTGATTGATCTTTGAGTGATCTGGGATCTTTTCATTGTGAATTATAAAGAATTGTATTAAATGAGCATAAATTAAAGTGCACCATTAAAGAAGGGAAAACTTAGAAATGAAGAGACATAAGCATCAGATATGAACACAAACACTTGATAACAAAGTTCGTCCCTAGCGGACTACGTCTATGGGTCCTGCTCTCAAATGGGTAGGCTCTTTTATTAACTCAACAAAAGAATTTGGAAAATACATGATTATACCTCATTCTGAAATCAAGTTGCAGAAATAATGCTCAAATCAGAAAACAAACATCACCATTAGATTTGTGGTATCGAATAACCCAAAAATGATTGTCTCCATGCTCTTAATCGACTCTGGAACTCCTAGGCCCAAGAGAAATTTTGTCTTGGTTTTCGTGTGCACTGCAACCTACAATAATGATAGTACTCGTCTCAAAATCCATGCATGTGGATGTACAGACGCACCTCCTGCTCTGGTGGCTGGCGAAACTTGGATTTAATAGAAATTTGGCAGATGGATATTTCAATGTGACCGTTTAGGCGGATTGGCATTAGCGTTAAAGTTAGGGTGCCAACTATGGGGAGGTCCCGGGGTCAAACCCCACGGGATCCCATTTTAGTGTTGTTGTTATAAGTCTCGCCAGACTTGGTTAGTGGATTCTAGATATGGAGGTTGTCACCAGATATGGCGGACCTCCGTAAGATTTGGCAAGGTCTCACCAATATATTTTTTTGAATTTTCGGATATGGGTCGTCCTTGGGCATTTTGTGGATGGCACGTGTCGCCCGTTGATTGGGCCATGTGGCATCTTCTGATTGGTCCACCTAGATGTTGATGTCATGCCCAACCAGTTGTACGGGACACGTGGTGCTCCCTGGATAGTGCCACGTGGTGTCTCCTGAGCTTGCCACGTGGCACTTTCCTATTGGCCCACGTGGACCCCTGAAAATTCCAATGGCGGGTGACATGTGGCAACCTATGGTGCTTCCATGTGGAATGCTAACATTAGTAGCATGTATGATGACATCACCCTATCGTGTCAGTTGTTGACATCATGTTGACATCAGCAATACGGATAATGATGTGACCCCTGTTGACTGGTCATGTTTGACCGCAACTTTGACTGTGAATATCTTTCAAACCATAACTCTATTTGACGAGCCATTTGCATTGTTAGAAATATTGTGACACGCTCTTCGCAATCATGCCATTTTTACTGAGTTTTTGGAACTTTTAATTTTTACCCTTTCTCTAACTATTGAAGCCATTATGAGCGTTCTGAGTTGCCTCTGTGAGTTTTGAGTTATTCTTAGCCTTCTCTGGATCCTTTTTGGATCGTGCCTTCCCACGGAGAACTTTTTGGACCACCAAAAGATTTCATCAATCAACTCGTAAGTGAGGGGAGAGTTTCCTCACTTTGTCCTTCTCGATCCACTTTGCCTTGCTTGGATGGGTGTCTTTCAAGCCTACCCGAAGATAATCAACATAACCCCTACATGAAGTCCTTGTCCTCCTGTCTAGGATGATATCTTCATGTAGCTCATCCAAGTACTCAGGTACAAACCCATCAATCGATGGTATTGAAACTTCCTCATCTTGATCCATGATCATGGGAGGCTCAAAAAGTTTCAAGTTCTCAACGTTCAAAACTGAGTAAATCTGCATATAAGGTGGAAGATCCAGATGAAAAGCATTAGTACCGCTTTTCTCCAATATAGTGGAGGGTCCATAATGAATGGGCTTGAGTTTCTTTCCTTCACCCTTCAATCTCTCCTTGTTGATGTGAAGCCATACCCCATCCCCAACCTGGAACTGATGATCAACCATGTGCTTGCCATGCCGAGCATTATATTTTGCTTGACTTTTCTCCAATGGTTCCCTGACTGCTTGGTGTATCTATTGAATCCTTTGGATGAAATTGCAGGCTCTATCCTCTATTCGATCTTCATTTACATCGCCATCTCTCTCATACATCAAGTCCAAAGGAACCTTTGGTAGGTACCCAAAACATGTCTCAAAAGGTGAACTCTAAGTGGAGGAATGTAAAGCTCAGTTGTATGCATGTTGTACATAGGGTATTTGTTCATCCCATACCTTGGGAGGCTTTCTGCAATATCCTCGAAACAAAAGTACCATTGTTCGATTTACCGCCTTTGTTTGTTCGTCGGTTTGTGGATGGAAAGTAGTGCTCCTCTTCAATTTGGTGTCCATCATTCTCCACAAGTTAGTCCAAAAGTCCCCAAGGAATCGAGTATCTCGATTCGAGATGATAGACGTGGGTAATCCAAAGTGAATCCAAACATGCTGAAAGAAGAGATTAGCAGTCTGCTCAACAGTGATTTGCTCTTTACAAGGCATCAAGATACACATTTTGTTGAACCTATCCACTACAACACACAAATAATCATGACCTCCTTTGGTCATGGGTAAACCCCCTACAAAATCTATGGATATAATTTCCCATGGATGGGATGGAACAGGAAGTGGTGAGTATAGCCCCAATTTTCTATTAGTGGGCTTACAAGTAGAACACATCACACACCCATTTACATATTTATCTACAATTGCTTTCATTTGAGGCTAGTAACAAAACCTTTGTAAATGAGGCATAGTTTTTCCTACCCCAAAATTTCCAGACACAAGATAAGTATGAGATTCTCGTATTACATGGACTTGTTCACTGGTAGGAATACATAGCTTTCCAAGATGGTAAAGTAACTTTCCCTGTAGACAATAGTTCTCTACCTTGTTACTTGTACCCTTTTTGTACTTGATTACCAAGTGACATTGTTGTAGAAAACCCATCCACCTGTAGTGTCGAGATTGTTGCAATTTGGTATGTTCTTGAAGATATTGTAAGGGTTGGTGATCTATATGTATAATGGTTTCCTTCCCTAACAAGTAGTTCTTCCATTTATTTACACTTTGGACTAATGCATACAACTCTTTATCATATGTAGGATAGTTAACAATAGCTTGGTTAAAAGTTTCAGAGTGGAAATAGATAGGCTTATGATATTACATTAGTACTGCACCCATGGCGTATCCGTTGGCATCTGTCTTGATCTCAAAAGGTTGTTGAAGATTCAGCAGTGCTAATACTGATGCAGTAATGATCTTTCCCTTCAAAGTGTCGAAATATTTTTGTTGTTTCCCTTCCCACTGAAAAGTGTTCTTCACACTGGTTAAGGCATGTAGAGGATCTACTATGAAGGAGAAGTTGGGAATGAATCTCCTCCAATGCTAGACTACACCCAAGAAGCTTCAAACTTCGGTTACACTTTTTGGATCAGGCCAATTTACAATTACATCAATTTTGGAAGGGTCAATTTTCAATTGTTCTCCTCCTACAATATGACCTAATTATACAAGTGCACTCTTGACAAATTCACATTTAGACAATTTTACATACAGTTTTTCCCTTTGCAAAGTATCCAATACTTGATTTGCATGCCTCACATGCTCATCCCATGTCCCGCTAAAAGAAATAATGTCGTCTAAATATATAATCACAAATTCATCTATGAAAGGCCTGAATACATCATTCATCACACGCATGAAAGTTGTCGAAGCATTACAAAGCCCAAACAGCATAACCAACCACTCAAACAATCCTTGTTTGGTTTTAAAGGCAGTTTTCCATGCATCATGTTCTGCGACTCTAATTTGATGATATCCACTGCGCAAACCCAACTTAGTGAAATATACATCATTCTTCAATTGATCAAGTAAATCATCTATGCGAGGAAGAGGGTATCAATTTTTCATCGTGATTTTATTTAAGGCTCGGCAATTGACACACATTCGCCATGTGCCATCTCTCTTTGGCACCATCATGATCAGAGAAACACAAGGAGATGAATTGGGCTCGATGACCCCTTGATCCAATAAGCCTTGTACCTGCTTCTTGATCTATGTCATCTCCACAACTAACATCATGTACATGCCCACATTAGGCAAAGGAGAATCCTGATGAAGATGTATCTCATGTTGGATTTCCCTCTTAGGAGGTAATCCATATGTTTCCTGAAAAATATCATCATACTTAGAACCAATATCAATCAATAAATTTTTATGAGATGGATCACACCCTTGGAAAGTGTCGAATGTCCCGACATCGTTCTCTCTGATGACCATGATTACATATCTCTTATTAGTGTTTATGAGTCTTTTCATTTGTCCTGCACTAACAAGTGTTGTATTTACCCTCATGTTGTGAGCTCTAACAATATATTCCACTCCTCCCTTAGTAAGGTGGTATTTGTTCTCATGTTGAAATAATATTTCTTTTCTATCATAAAGATAAGGACTTCCCAACACTACGCCACATATATCAAGTGGTACAACATCCAAATCAACTTCATCAATCAATTTTGAAGCAATAGGAAATATTATCCTACATTGTTTGGTGACATTAAGTTTTTCTTTGTCACATACCCAACCAAGAGGATAAGGTTTCGGATGTGGTTTTGTTTTAAGACCCATTTTCTTGACAAGTGCTTCAGATATTAAGTTTACTTGGGAACCGGGATCAAATAATGTATCTATATTAGTATGTTTAGATACAACTCTTATGTGAAATAACTCATTCCTCTTTTGCTCATCAACATGAGATTCATCATTATGTGCTCCCTCACTGCTCTCTCCCTGATGCGTGTCCTCCCCCCTGTCTCCTTACGCATGCCCTCCTCTCCGGAAGGGGCCTCGGGGCCCCCCGACTCCCAACCGCCTCCCTCTCCCTCCTCCCTAAACGTTGTAGCCTTTGCCTCCCTCATCGCCTCTCTTCCCAAGATGAACAAGTGAGCCCCTCCAAAGTTCATGAAAAATCTAGATCAAATCCCCTCGGTCCAGATCCAAGGAAGCTCTAGATCCCTCGCCCTAAAATTTGTAGACCATGCACTCATAAAACATCTTACTGGAATCTGGCCCTCTCTGAGGGCTATGGCGATCTAGATCGACAAGAACTAGAAACCCCACCTGAAAGGTAATCTTTTGCATTTTCTATGTGGAAGAGGCTTCTTTGCCTTTCTTTTCGAAGAAAAATCAGATCGATATCTCATCTTCAGAAGTGGACCATACTTCATGGGCTCCAGAGGTATGTATCTTAATAGTTGGACCCTAGATTTCAGCCCCAAGAACGATATTCGTATTGCAGTTCCAGTTTGGGTTCACCTCCCCTTCCTCCCCCTGCATTGATGGAATAATGAAACTATCCATTCTATAGGTAATACCCTTGGGAAGTATATAGATCAAGCAGAACCTAGATATGGTCTTCAGGCCTGTGCATGGATATGTGTAGAAGTTGATCTGGGAAAAGGCCTCCTTGAAGTTATTAATCTCACCCTGGATAAATGGACCTATCTGCAACAAGTTGACTATGGACAACTACCTTTCAAATGAAAAATCTATCATGAGTATGGTCATTTTGCAAAGCATTGTCCCAAGTCCCCCCTTGAAAACCCGCCTGAAGAATTTGAACATTGGTAGCAGCCTAAAAGGAAAAAACAGCAACATCACGGTCCAAACCCTAAAGCCATCCCCACACCACCCCTACTTAATTCATCCCAAGACCCAGAATCTTCCAATCTGAACTCGATTCAAGATCCACCCCAAGTGGAGCTTCCCCCCTTGCAAACTTAGACCACACCTCCGCCTACCTCCCCTCTAACCCATCCCTCTGTGCCTCCTCTCCTTCCCTCAGCACCACCTTCTCCTCTTCACTCATCTTCTCCCACTGAGGACTGAGAACTAGAACAAAGCTCAGAAGAAGGCTCAGACTCAGATACCCATGACTCCCCCATCAGAAAAGTGGGAAGAAAATGAAATATGCATAAGAGGGAAGCTTCATCCAGGAAGGAAATAGAACTCGGGAAGAAAACAACTATGGATCAGCATGCTAGGAAAGAAACAAGACAGATCAAGAATCATAATGGACCCAACCCCCATAAAGGGGGAACTCCAAGTCTTATAAATGATAAAAGTAATCTCCTAGAACTACAAAGGACTAGGGATCCGACACAAGCTCTCGCTGATACGTGACCTAATTAAAGCCGAAAACCCTCATGTACTTCTGCTCCAAAAGAATAAAAGGAAGGATACTGATATCCTTCAAGAAAGCAACTACATCTGGCGATCATGCAAAGGCATGGAAGTCAGCACAAGAGGATCCTCTAGGGGAATATGCACCCTGTGGAATCCAAATATCTTCTCTCTTCAAAACTGGCACTCTACATAGCACTAGATCAGAAATCCCCTTCTTCATATTGCTATAGGTAAGACTATGAATGTCATTAATGTGTATATGCCCATTATTTATCAAGAAAAAATTGATTGTTGGTCCTCCCTTCAAAATCTTCATGGGTGTCTAGAATCTAAGGACCTCATAATAGCTAGAGACCTCAACACAACCCTCCATCCTAAAGAAAAAAAAGGTGGCACCCGAGTAAGAGACCCCACTCGTGACCATCTCGAGGATCTCATATCCTCCTTTCATTTAATTGACATAAATCCTTCTAATGGCCACTTCACTTGGTCGAACAGAAGGTTAGGACCTGGGCACATCATTGCTTGTCTGGATCATTTTCTCTTAAGCAGTTCCTTCCTTGATGAGTCTTTTCCCCCTCCTCTCTCATTCTCCCCTTGAGTGGCTTTGACCACTGACATGTCACTCTAATTCTTTCCCCTCTAGAAAATTTTGGCCTCATCCCGTTCAGATTCAACCCACTTTGGATCTCGGATCCAAACTTTTTTGATATTGTCACAGATGCTTGGAGCTGTTGGATACAAGGCTCTCAAAACTACATTTGGGAGTAGAAACTAAAAAGAGTCAAATCAGCCCTCAAACACTGGGTGAAAAACACCAAAGAAAAATATCGGGAAGAAAAAAACAAGAAAATCAAGGAAATGTAAGAAAACAAATTGGCAATGGAAGAGGGACTTCCCACCCATTCTCTTCTTCTCAAAGAACAACAAAACTTCATAGATTATCAAAAAATCCTCCACTCAGAGGAGGAAACTTGGAGGCTGAAATCTCGGAGTCTTTGGCTCAAATCAGGAGACAGAAACACGATATTCTTTTAGAGACAAACCAAAGTCAGACTTTGGAGGAACAAGGTGAAGGAGATCACAAAAGAAGATGGAACAAAAACAAGTGACTTCCAGCAAATTCAAGAAGAAGCCAAAAATCATTTTGAACAACTTCTAACTGAGGAAGGCATTGCAAATCTCAACATATAAGAATATTTGTTGCTAAACATCCTAACCATTGTCAACCAAGAGGATAATGCCAAGATAAATTAGGAAGTTACAAAAAATAACTCTATGAAGCCTTATGCCAACTTCACCCAGACAAAGCTCCAGGACTAGATGGCTTCAGCGCTCACTTTTATCAAAAAAGTTGGCACATAATTAAAAAGATCTCCTGAGAATGATACAATATGTCCAGAAATCTACAAAGCTGGCGGGCAATACAAATTCCACTTTTCTAGTGCTTATACCAAAGGACTCCAATCCTTCCTCCTTCTCTAGATTCAAGCCCATATCCTTATGCAATGTCTCCTACAAACTCATCACTAAAGTCATAGCCAACCGAATTAAGCCTCTCCTTCATAAGCTCATCTCCCCAAACCAAAGCGGTTTTGTTGAAAAAAGGCAAATGATTGACAATATCATTTTCTTCCAAGAAGCCATACACTATAGCAGGGAATGCGGAGACCAAGGAATGATTATCAAAATCGACATGGCCAACACTTTTGATAGGGTGAGACATAATTTTTTGTTTGCAGTCTTGAGGAAATTTGGCTTTAATCCAGAATTCATAGCTTGGGTCTCAGCCTGCATCTCCAAGCCTTGGATAGCCCCTCTGATCAACGGGTGCCCGGAAAACTTCTTCAAAATTTCCAGAGGCATGAGGCAAGGCTATCCTCTTTCCCCCCTCCTCTACATAATTATGGAAGAAAGTCTTGGTAGGCAGCAAGAAAAGGATCAAGCCTCCAAGGCCATTCTTGGTATCAAAATAGCTCAGGGGACAAAGAGAATAAACCACTCCCAATTCACCGATGACAATCTCCTCATTGGAGGCGCCTCCATTTTCATAGCTAAGAGATTAAAAAATTATCTAGACAATTTTACCCAAGCCTCAAGAGCCCTCGTAAATAGTGCCAAATCCAATGTCTACGCCTGGAACACTCCGACAAGAATAGATCACCTAATACCAAACATCTTCCGCTTTCCTCTCATTGAAAAATGGAAAACCTTCAGATACCTTGGCATCCCAATTTGTCTTAATTCTCTTCCTAATTTAGCTTGGAACCAAATCCTAGACAAAATCAAAAAAAATATGGACCATTGGGGAGCCTTTTGGCTCAATCTGGCAGGTCGAACTGTGCTAATAAAATCAGTCCTCTCTGCTCTCCCCAATTTTCAATTCTCCTCTCTCCTTGCACCCCAAAGCATTAAATCCTCAATCTCCTGTCTCCTACGATGCTTTCTCTAGGAAGGAAGGAAAATAGAAACAAAAAAATTCCACCTTATAAACTGGGATATTGTAAAACACCCTCAGAAAAATGGAGGCCTGGGCATAAAAGATCCTACCCTCTCTAACTTGGAAATGGGACCAAAAATCTTATGGAATCTTATTTTGGGAAGAAAATAATGGTGGAAAACAATTCTTTTGAAGAAATACCTAGCAGGGAATAGAATCAGGTGTTTATATTAGCAGCACTCCCTGAGCAATGGCTCTCCAATAGGGAAGCTTATTTCTGCCTCCATTCCTCTCATTCAAAGTCATCTCACCTGGATTCTTGGAAATGGTCTAAATATCCTTATTGTGACAGTTAACATCATGGGAAAGCATCCACTCTAGCATCACATACATCTTTGACTTCTCATTAACTAGCTAGACTCGCAAGGTAAAAAATACATCTCAGACATCTCTTCCTGGAGCGTTGATTCGGGCAACTGGGAAGGTGGGAATTTGACTAACAAAGTTGGGCATATCAATATTAGAAAGATTCTAGATAGTTCAAACCTGGCCCAATGAAGGTGGAAAATTACCTAACCAAACTTGTCCCCCTTGGCTCCTAGGAAACAAAGACCGGAGGTTATGGCATTAACCCGATTCCATCTTTCACACCAGCTCCCGCTCAAATGACAGGTCCTGCATAGGCTAAAACCTGCAAAGTCTCCCAAGCAATCTTCAGGATGTATCCCACCAGCTGCTAAATATTTTAAGAGGTTGCGCCCCCATTTGCAATACGCTAAAAGACAAGAGAGGATGTGTTACACATGATTTTGGTCATCTTGGTGATATCTTAACAATGGTGTATTTAGGCTCCCAATAAGGACTTTTTGCCTAAGAGAAGTGGCCCTTTTCTCCTTCCAAAAACATGTTTTTTAAAGTGAGTTTGCAGGCTTCATATGGAATAGGGTGCGAGAATCCCTCATTCTCATAGGCCACCTACACTTAGGGTGTGAACTTCTCGCAGTTTTCTCCATACACGGGGTGTGAACCTATTTTTAGGCTTGGAAAGGAGAAGCGGTCTCGAGGGTTCTAGAAGGGAATATTCTAGAAAATGACTTGGCATTCGTATGGTTGTCATTTTACTGACTTCTCAGATTTGATGGGATCATCCTCATCCATGTAACCATCTCTCCTTCTCCTATATATTGAAAGGTTTCTCATGGAAAAGGTTAAGCAAGATTGAATGAAGAATTGGTGAAAGAATCGTGTGAAGAACCCTGCTTGGACAAAGGCTTGAAGACTCTAGTTGGTCTATCAAGAGGAATTGGATCTTCTTTATGCAAGTACAAAGCAAGTGTATGTGTTGGAACCAAGGGTCACTGAAAGGAAGCTTCCAACATCAAGAAAATTAGGTTGTATCTTCTACTTTCAATTAATATGATACAGCAGCATGTCCCTTTCCCATAAAGTCGTTCCTACTTTATTGTGTAATTCCTTGATCATATGCATAAGTTGACGTTGAATACATTTTGCTATATTCACTTTGGTTGGTTTGTGTTGTCTTGGACTTGACCTCATGAGAGCATCGGAGTGAAGCGAGAGCAACAGAGACTTAAGGAAGCGATATAAAGGTATGTCACTTGTTCCTCCCTATTAGCAGATTCAATGATTACAACTTAGGGAAAGAGTGGTGTCATGTCCTATTTTGTTCTAGATCAAGGTGGATCTAGGCAGATCTTTTATTGTCCGCACCTACTGATTAGTCTGATAACAAAATTGGCGACTCCACTGGGGAAGCAACCCATTTTTTATTAGTTTTTTGTGTTTTTCCTTGGCCATTTGCTCTTACCTTTCCATTTTTCATTTCTATCAATCTCTTAGTCTTAAGGAGACCCTGACAGACTCTCTGGGTCCAAAAGTCCTTTCAAAAATTTTGTCCTTTTTCCAAATTTTCCTTAGTTTCAGGCATTCTCGCACTGAACCTTTCAGTAGCCTGCGAGAACCCCTAGAGTTTGCACCCTGCTTTCCAGTCCAGTGCAAACCTCTCACACCCTGCTTGTGGCTAGCCTGCGAGAATGCTCCATTCTCGCCCTATAACCCACTGCCTGCCTGCAAACCCATTTGCAAAATTTTGGGATTAAGGTTTTTTGTATGCTCAGATGCCCAGACTTGTTTGTGTGTCTGAAGAGAACTTCTTGGGCCACTAATTGATTATTTCTTGACTTCGGATTTTGTGAATGATTAGTCTTTGGAAATTGAAAGCTCTTCTTGTTCATTTTTCTCAACTGTTATCTCTTGACCTTTTCTTAACAAGGATATAATCTATGGTCCTGTAATCCGAGTGCTTGTTTGGTTGGGAGCCAGTGATCGGTTTAAAAGTTGGGATTGATTGTCTTTTTCAATTGCTCATTACTTGGAAAATTGTTACTCTCGTGCATTTGAAAAGACGAGTCTTGTCTGCTTGTTATTTTTGTCTTCATTGAAAGATTGGTTTGGGTTTTTTCTATATTACTCTTCATTAGTTGTTTGTTTTTTCTTAGTTCCACCACTGTTGTGTGGTTTCTATTGAAAATTAAAAAACATTTTTATTTTTAAAGAAAAATTTTATTTCGAAAATATTGGCACTCAATCATTGAAATCGAACGAATAGAGAATTGGCATTGGTCATGATTTTTTGATGTTACATTTTCAAAGAAGATTATATATCGTAGTTCAAAATTGTTCTAGAAAACTCCTCTTTCCCTCCCGTACATAGGATTCATCGAACAAGAATTGATATTTTTCATTCCTATCTATGCATTGTTGGGTCAGAGTCTCGCACAACATCGGTTTCATTTCCATCTCCTTTGAGTAACAACAGCCTTTAATAATATCACGCAAATTTTAAAATTTAACTAGTAACTCTTTTCTAGGGCTCTATTACACCAACATTAGCTAGGCTAGAGCTTTGGAATAGGCAGAGATATACACTCTCCAAAGCACAAAACACACAATAGCATCTTGTGGTAAGGAGTGTCAAATTCCATTTGCAACATTTTGTCCTGGGAAGCCCTTCTCACACAAGGGTCAAACCCAAGGTCGCATTGATATTGACAGAGTTACTCACCCAACTTTGTTGATATCGATGTAGATATTGCATGTATTACGGGGGTCACTTGAAGGTATACCCACAATGATGAGTGGAAGCCTCTCAAGTTGATTTTGGGCTAGATACCCTGCCCTTGCATGTGGATCGGACTATCAACTGTCCCCCCAGGCTTTATTATTGTTGGTGGTAACCTTAGTGGCCTATCTTATTAGGGTCTTACACAAGGTGACTGTGAAGGGGCAAGTCTTCACAGTACCTGGAATTGACGTTGACCAAACTCACTTGAGATCCTTGGAAGGTATACCCACGATTATGTGTGGGAGCTTGCACCAAGGTGTAAGTCCGTTAAGCAGGTCGTCAACGTAACTTTTCCACCCTCACGCAGCCCCTTCTCGTCTCGTTGTTGCGACGTTGGATTTCATCACCAACTAGTGACTTCGGAATTAGAAGGTCTTGTTTGCTTGGTTTTGCTTCCTAGATTTTTTACTAGCACATGTTGTTTGTTTACCCAAGTTGACCATTGAATTTTCTTTGTAAGTTTTCAACTCAATCATAATTGACCCTCCACGTCGTTCGCGTAGAATGCAAGGCTTACCCCCAAAAAATATGGAAGGTTCTCAACCTTCGCCTACCAGCTCACTGAAGGGATCTCCTCAACAGAGTGAAGTCCAAGACGTCGCCACTCCACAAGTGGAAAGAACTGACTCTCTAGAACAGTTCTGAATTACCGATTCTCGAGAGGACTTTCGACTTCACCCCGACTCCGAGAGACGTATTATGCGACTGAATTCTTCTAGAGAACTAGTTGTTCAGTTTGCTGGATCACCAACTGGACCTTTCCTAGGACCTGAGGGTCAAGATCCTTTTTGGGCTACCAACATTTTTAGACGAGATCTCTTTGGCTCAGGAGCAGGCATTGATATCACTGTCTCACCTAAGCTACCCAAAACATATGATCCAGATGCAATACCATTGACTACTGCTTATTATTTTCCTGGTACAAAAGCCCCACGAGCCAACCACATCTTGACTCTCCCTTTACAAATGGTCCATTACACAGATACTACGAGTCTTCACACCGGGATTACCATGGCTAGCCAAGACCCTATTGACACACCGCTTTTGCCCAAAGCCACCCCGACACTTCCACCCGGATACCGTGCATTGAATGCCTCTATTCCCGTTCCTACACAAATCACATCCAGAATTCCTAGTGGTCCCACTTCTTCTGGGCACTCTCCTCCCAGTTTCATTTCGACACTTCCTCCGCCCCCTTTCAGAGGACCTTTTCCATCGTCTATCGGTGGCGTTGATCCTAGTGGCACCATTCCATCGTTCACACCAAATTACCAGATTCCTATTGGTGGGCAATTTCACCAAGGAGGCCCAACTACACCCCCTCTGCAGAGCAAATCCCAATTGGAACACAACCCCCACTGACCCCACCCTATGGACAAAACATACCTCCATCCTTGGCCCAGTATTAGAACCATCTGATACAACATAATCCTCAATCAACTGGGGGAAAGCAGCCTCAAGCTTCATCTGTTATACCCCTAGTATAGGCCAACCATATCCAGGTACGTCTAATCCTATTTGAGGCTCAAATGCTCAACCCCACGCCCCTGTTCAAGGGTACAATCCCATGAGTTACTTGCCTCCACAACAACCACCGAATCTACATGGATCTTCGCATTATATGCAGAGTGCTTATGGTCCCACTGGTTTGCCGACGGGACTCCCTCCCCAAAGCCACCATTACCCGCATATGAATAGAAAGTTACATTTCTTAGCCACCTTGGACCTCTCGGATCTGTTGAGGATTTTAAATGATCTGATTCGTCACTCTCCCCAATGGCCCTCCATACCGGCCAAACTACCATCTGACATCCCTAAATTCAATGGCAAAGCAGGAGAGGACCCGAACAATCACGTAATGACTTTTCACCTTTCGTGCTCATCCAACTCCTTGATGGATGACTCTATTCATTTACACCTTTTTCAACAAACTCTCACGGATTCTGTCGCGAAGTGGTATATCGAATTACCATGAGGTTTCTTCATTGACTTCAACACCCTCACTATGGCTTTCCTCACCCACTACCAGTTACCGATCCGCTACGAAACTGGGACCGAGATTTTGAGTTCTTTCAAACAAACCAAATCCACTCATATCTCTGATCACATTCATGAAAGGCGACGGAGACGACGTCTCATCAATCTAGAACTTCCCAATCAGTTGTTGGCAGAGTGGTTCATGAAATCATTTGTGAATGACATAGGTCATGACATCGCCATGGGTGGAGTTGTCACAAAAGAACAGGCCATTAGTCTTTCTCAATACCTTGACCTCGTTTACTCACAAACGGGTACTCTTTACGACTTACTCCCTGATTCACCTCGTCCTTCTACTTCCGCCACTTCAACTACTCTTGTTGCTTCTCATGCAGCTAACAGTGTGATTGGCACTTTCCATGCCCAACCACATTCCACCCAAACCTCTAGAAACAACCCCAAACCCATTTCCTCTAATGTTCAAAATGCTTTGTCTCCTACCCCTCCCACCGACACGACTTCTGAGGTAAATGTTGTTCAATCTACCCCCGCCAGTAAAAACAAATCCAGAAAGGGAAAGGATAAGAATAAGGAGGAAAAAAATAATTCACAAGCAAAAAGAACCAAAACACCACCTGTTGACGATAGGGATAAGCGCAAACCCCGATACCCTTGTCTTATCTGTGGTGATGATCACTACACGAAGGATTGTCCATGACGAGCCGAGGTTACTAAGTTCCTTCAAGGGACCACGAAACCACCTAATCCGATCGTTTTGTCACAACCCTTCCCTTCTCAACAACAGGCCCAATTGGTCATTCACGACCAACCCTCCCCCTCCAATACATCCTATGTCTTAATGTGTACAGGAGATTCAAGGAAAAATGACATTACACTTACCACTCGAGCCAAAGATTATTCCTCCTTTAAAGAGAAGGTTGATGCTATACCCCCTTCATTGGTCCAACCATCTCCCACGACTCCACCTACCAACGGTCCTTTTCATCTCGAACGACTGAGCCTCGACAAAGTCCTTCTCCCTCCTCCAAAGGGCGTCGTTCGGAAATCGTCTTTCAATCATCATGCCCGTGCTACCCAGAACTATAGTAATGTTGAAGATCTAGCCCAAGCACCATCCGTGATGTCATCCCTCGAAGTCCTTCAAAGTTGTCCTACACAATGGAAGGCACTGTTGAAAGCTATCGGTGGAATCGACCCTATGGATACAAATTTAATAACTTTTGACTTGGAAGATCACATTCCAAGGTTACCCCCTCAACTCGCATTCCAAATACAAGTTATTGTCTCTGACAAAAACATTTGTAGAACCGTTATCGACGAGGGTGCCTCAACGTGTCTCATGTCTATTACCTGCTGGAAAGCCATCGGCTCTCTCTCTTTCACTGAATCCCATAACACACTCAAAGCCTTTAATGGCTCTGGTTTTAAGCCTTACGGTGTCCTCCCTTCGTTGCCAATCACGTTAGAAGGCAAAATGGTCCAAGTTGAAGTGGAAGTCTTTGACGCTCCTCTCGATTACAACCTTCTACTTGGTCGTAGCTGGATTGATTCCATGCGTGCAGTTGTGTTGACTCTTTTTCATGTTGTACGTTTCTCACATCAAGAAAAGGTAATTATCGTCGACCAATTAGCCTTCTTTAACTCAAATGCGCATACTGGCAACGTATCGTTCATTGCCAAAAACCCCCCCGGGTACGAGAACGTCGGTGTGGGTCTTCTTAAAAACTCCTCGTTAATGGGTACCTTCCCCATCCCACCACGTGATGTTCCACATCCGTATGTCACTTCAATTAACATGATCTCCACCTCTATTTGCGGAACCCCTACGTCTCACGACCCATGGATGGTACCCAACCCCAACGATCATCTTCGTTACGGCGATGAAATGTCATTGAGCCCGGTCAAATCCGCCTATCAGGACATTCAATCAGCAACTCCTTCTACCCCCTCTCTTGGTGATTTATCTCTAGATCCGTTCCGCATCATTTTTCCCACGGACGAAATGATTATGTCTGTCATGGAAGACAGCCCCTGGGATGATGGTCATCATCGTTCCATTCTCTTCCTATAACAACACACCATCGAGAGCTACCAACGGATCTCGACCCTGTTGACCGTTGTCATCATTTCCACCATTCTCGAGTCTACAGATGATGTGTTTTCAGAAGGGAACCTAAGCAATATCTCACCCACCATTCCCCTTGACATATCCATAAAATCTGGAATTGTCGAAAATGTGCATATCGGAGCTTCGTGTTCCCCTGACAAAATCGTCACCTACAAGTCACTTTTCAAAGAATTTTGTGACATCTTCGCCTGGAGCTATGAAGAAATGTCGGGTATTGACCCCGACATTGTGATACATGAGATTAAGACATACCCAGACGCTAAACCCGTCCGGCAACGCCTTTGTCCAATCCATCCACATAAAGCGGCCGCTATCAAGCTTGAAGTCGAGAAACTTCTCAAAGCTGGATTTATTTACCCGGTGGCTCTCACTGACTGGGTTTCCAATCTTGTCCCAACCAACAAGAAACAAGGCACAATCCGCGTGTGCGTTGATTATAGGAATATTAAAAAAGCATGTCCTAAAGACAACTTTCCTACCCCCTTCGTTGACCAAATTGTCGACAATTGCGTCGGAAGTGAAATCTTCTCTCTGATGGATGGTTTCTCCGTATATAATCAAATCAATATTGTCCCCAAGGACCAACACAAAACCGCTTTTATTTGTCCTTGGGGCACTTTTGTTTATCGGAAACTTCCTTTCAATCTAAAAAACGTTGGCACAACTTTTTAGCGCTCTATGTCTTATGCCTTCCATGATATCAAGCACATCGTGCAGCCATATCTTGATGACTTACCCGCTCATTCCATGCGCTAGATCAATCATCCAATACACCTCCAAGCCATTTTCCTCCGATGTCGGTTTTACCATATACGCTTGAATCCTCACAAATGCATTTTCTGCGTAGAATCCAGTCGACTTCTAGGCTTTGTTGTTTCACATCAAGGGATCAGGGTAGATCCTCTGAAGGTTGAGGCAATTCTCAATCTCCCTCCTCCTTTTTCGCTTCACCAATTACAAAGTTTGCAAGGGAAAGCAAACTTTCTTTATCGTTTCATCCCAAACTATGCCGAGCTAACTCTTGGATTTACGCGACTACTCAAAAAGGGGTCTGAGTTCATCTGGGATACCATCGCTAACAAAGCGTTCGAAGCTTTGAAATTGTCCCTGACACGTACTCCGATCCTCTTCCCACCGGATTACAGTCGTGATTATTTCCTCTACCTCGCAGCCTCGGATTACACCATCGTTATGGTTCTCATCCAGGAGGATGATTCTCATGATGAACATGTCATCTATTACTTGAGTCAAAATCTAACGCCTATCGAAACCAAGTATTTACATGTCGAAAAACTGGCCTTGGCAGTCATCCAAGTAGTTTAACAATTCTGGCACCATATCCTCTCTCGCAAGACTACGGTAATTTCTAACTGCAACCCTATGCAACACATTTTCACACGTCAACTACTAGGGGGAAAATACTCCAATTGGATCGTGATACTCCAAGAGTTTGACTTGGAGTTTGAATGTGCTAAGTCCAAGAAATCCTTAGTGTTTGTCGAGTTGATATGCGACTTTCCCTACTCTAAGACGGAAAAGGTAGCAACCGATTCATTACCTGATGAATCCCTTTTCCTGATTATTTATGATGATCTTTGGTATGGAGATATCAGCATATATCTCCAAACCTAGACTTTGCGGCCCAATTTGTCTAGTACTGACCACCGTTGAATACGTTACCAAGCCCGTCAATATATTATCCTCGGTGATACTCTTTATCGTCGTGGGATTGACTTAGTTTTTCGACGCTGCCTCACATTTGACGAAGCCAAGAAATCCTTAAATGACTACCATTCTAGAGTCTATGGCAGTCACATGTCTAGGTATGCCACTGCCCAGAAGATCTTGTGAGCTGGGTATTTTTGGCCCTCCTTATTTAATGATTGTATAATTGTCGTCCAAAAGTGCCACGCTTTCCAGACCTACAACCATAAAATACGATCACATCCCGCTCCTCTTCACCTTGTGGTCTCCGTCGGTCCTTTTGCGAAATGGGGTATCGATTACATGACATGTCACCCTCACTCAGTCGGGGGGCATGGATACATTATTGTAGTCGTAGACTATTTTACGAAATGGGTCGAGGCGATGCCGACATTTGACAACACCGAAAAGACCGCAACATTATTCATATTCAATCACATCATAGCTCATTTTGGTGTTCCTCAGACTATCGTCACCGATCACTATAGCCACTTTAGAAACTTCATGATGTCCGAACTCACTGAAAAGTTGGGTCTTCACCATGAAAACTCAACGCCCTGTTACCCACAAGCCAATGGCCAAGTTGAAGCAATTAACAAAGTCCTCATAACCATGCTTCGATGAATGATAGGGATTCACAAAACGAGTTGCCACACAATGTTGTTTTCAGCATTGTGGGCTTACCGGACATCCGTTAAGTCTGCTACCGGGTTTACACCATTTTGATTAGTCTATGGTCTAGAAGCCATCCTGTTGATTGAATGTGAGATACCCTCCCTAAAACTAGTTGTTGAACTCCTACCAAACACTTATGTCGAAGAAGAATGTATGTTGTATCTCATGCGATTAGAAGAAACTCGACACGATGCCACTCTAGTCATAGAAGCCCAAAAGAAACGTGTCAAAGCCCAATACGACAAACATGTCAAGCCTCACGTTTTCTCTGACGGTGATCTGGTTCTCCTTTATGAACAAGATCGGGATGTGCTAGGGGCTGGAAAATTTGAAGCTATGTGGCAAGGTCCTTATACAGTTAGATGAATTTTGGAGAAAGGAGCTTACAAGTTAGTATATTACGATGGTATCCCTTTGAGTGAACCCAGAAATGGGTTGTACTTAAAGAAGTACTATGCCTAATATCACATGTGCATGAGTACTTGTATTTTATTGTATCATACTACTTGTGGGTTATTGTAGTATGCTTTTTCGTTATTTGGTCTCTACCCTTATGTTACATTGTGTTTGGTTTCCATATGTCGGAGTCTTTGCTACCCCACATTGGCTTCGTCGATGGCGCTAGCCGTAGTACTCAGAACCTTGCTTCTGCTGCTTGGGCAATTTACGCCCCTACAAATGAACTTATCACTCTACGAGGTGTGTGTCTCGACCATGAGACCAACAATATTGCAGAGTATAGCGTCGTTATCGAATTGTTGATTGATGTTATTTTGCTCGGTATCCGCCACTTGGTCGTACGACTCGATTCGCAGCTAGTAGTACTACAGTTAAGTAATGTCTATGTTATTCGAAGTCCTACTTTATTACAGGTATATTTTCGAATTCACCTCTTGGAACGTTATTTTGATTATATTGAGTATCAACATATTCCTAGATGTCTAAATACATTAACTGATGCATTAGCTAACTATGTATTAGATAGACATCTGGGCCATTTATAAACCAATCACATTACATGTATCACACAAGACGAGATAAGTGAGTAGAATCTGTATATATGTATATAACGATCAAAAGTTTTTACAAAAAAAATTTGTCCAAGAACCAAAATTTCAAAACCTGAAGCTCATAGCTTCTACAAAGTAGCGTCATGGGTAACGCTCGTGATAACACACGACTGCCCGGGCAACCCTACGAAGTAGTCGACCAATAGACTCTGATACACCCACAGTATGGCGCTGATAACACTGAGGGATCTCTCCGATAGGCATGTCCGAAATGTCAGCAGTCAATCCCTCCAAATTTTGCTCCACTGCCTCATAGTCTTCAGCATCCCATCACGGAACTGGAGCCGCCTCTCCTCGTCACTGAATAGGAGACATGCCTGGAGGTCGATATGGCCCCACATCTGTGTCGTTAAAAAGAGATTTTTGATTAGTTCTTGGACAAACATAAAAACATTTTATATGATAAAAATCACAAAAACATTTAAAAGAACAAAATGTGTACTTCTTACCTAGGTCACCCCACTGAGCATCCTCAAGTAGGGCTAAATCTAGGTCCCCTCGAAAATCCAATCCAACGTAGGCGTAGTCATCAACCATTAACATATGTGGCCGCAACCAGTCAAAGAAGGAATCATTGTATTTGATGATAGGCCCAGCTACGTGTCGGGCCATGAGGTTGCACCACCTCAGCGTCCTTGGATCCTATGGGGCCGGTAAACCCCACTCAACCTGTAATCTCAGCAAGGGGACCCTCTCAAGAAAGAAGGACACCAAAAGTGATCCATACCCGAATTGCTTCAGGTCGCCTTTCTTGCATTTTGTCAACTGCCTCTTCACACTGTGGAGAACTGCATCCGACTAGTTGAAGACTCATGGCTCTGTACACTCTATGGCATATTGAAAGTAGCTCTGAAGAGCCATGTGTGGAGCTGTGCTCCTAGCCATGTGTGCTATGGTGAACAATATGGAGGGTCAAGTCTTGGACCCCCAGATATCCACCTTACCTTTGCTTCTTTTCGCCTCGGGAACACAGTACTGGCAACAATACTCACTCATAGGGAGTCTGCCACCTCGACTACCAATCAAGCTAGCGTGGTACCCACGTCGAGATAACCCTGTCAGAAAGTAGATATCCTCGATATCTAGGGTCAAAGTGTGGACTCCCACATGAAACAACTACTGGTCCACGTCCCACATATGAACTAGGTACTCCAACAATCTGATTTGGGCCCTTATGCCCAGAATTTGGAAGAATTTCAAGAGCTCACAATCTCAGAGGGCGGCAACGATGCCCGGGTCATTCCCGGCAATAGCATCATCTTCCTCGTGTTCTCTTTCTTTCCACTACAGCATGATGATGGTCAAATGCCTGCATAAGAGCCATAAGAAGAAGGTCAGCAACTCTTTTCAAGCCTTGACATATTTTTCGTTGAGCAAAAATCAAAGTGAAATTTCATTTTGCGTCCCTCGCAGGTGCCCCTTTAGCACAGTGTAAGGTTCTCGCAGGTGCCTTTGAGGCCACCTGCGAGAATCATGCATTCTCACAGGTCCCGTATGGCTAGCCTGCGATAACGCCTGGGCACAAGTTTTGGCCCTAACACAAACTCAAAACCTTGCAAATTGCCAATGAAAACAAAATTTAAACCATGGAAAAGATAGGAGATCAAGAGCCTACCTCGTTGATGGACACAGTTCGTCAAATGGTCGCCTGTGCCTCCCACAATCGAGCAATGAAATTTGAGGTAAAAAGAGGGGTTTTGGGCAAATTTCTTAGCAAAATCACAATTACTATGGTAAAAACCCTTTTACCCACTTATATTTACTTTTTACCATTTTTGTTGATTTTTTATATTGTTTTATTGATTAAACCTAATGCCTAATAGCCCTATGAGTGTGACTTTTTGCAGATATGACGACATTGAGGTCCACACGAAAGAGTATGAATGTTTTTTCTTTTTTCATTGCATGTACGACTGCTTTTTATAAGTTTTCAGAAAAACTTCGAGCTCAGTCTTCGTTCGTTCTCGCACTCGAAAATACATGAGAACACAACCGAGTATACTTTTCTCGTATTTTCATACTCGTCATGGTAACACAAAAATGATGAACCCAAAGGAGTATCCTTTAAGCTCTTTTCACACCCCATAAAACCGAAAAGATTGTTGAGCGACCTTGTTCTGTTCACGCTCGTAAAAGTATCTGAACAAAACATTCGATGGGCAATAGTTTATCCCTTTTTCGGTCCTGTCGAACTATTTTACGAAAAAGGAACTGAGAGAGTTATCTTTTAAGTGTTTTTCCAAACTCTATAATCATGAAAAACCTTCAAGTTTTCTATCTTTGGACTCATTAAACAAACATCGAAAGACCCGTAATGGGACCGAGCCACTCCTTCCTAGGGTTCGTTAAACATACTCTGAGGGACTCGTCTGAAGGATGAGCTTACATCAACAAGCATATGTTATCCTCCTCAAGCTTGCGTAAAAATAAAGAGGTACTCACCAGAAATGGTGGGGGAAAATTTGGGAAAGGGATGTGTTTTCATATTCATATTATTGGCAGTAAGTGTCGCTCTTGAACATGACAACCCCTATTCCTTATTTGAATCCGGTTTGGGAAATCCATTTGTCTCTCATTCGAATTGCTACAAGGTCATATATTGAGTCGTCTCTGAGTCAATGCTGCCAAATCCCTGGTCGTTTTGTTCATATGTTCAAGAGAAGTTCATCCAAAACCTCTATTGAGTCGGCCATCTGCAGTTGTCCATTCTTACAAAGTTAGCCTTCCCTGTGTCCATTTTCATCTGTATCATGCTCTGTTTCACCTTCAAAATCTATTACTCATTTTGTGTCATTGATGGAGGATACATCAAGGTCCTCCTGTGACGAGTTTTGTTCCATCAACTCCAACTCATTATCCGGAAACAAGACTTAGAAATCATTTGGTACCTTAGAACTTGCATGTCTCAATGGTAGGTTCTCTCACTTTTGACAGTGGGTTTTCATTATTGACCTCTAATCGGGAGATTCCGTCGAATGTTCGACCTCAAATCATTTATTCACATTCAGTGGATTGAACTAGTGTAGTTTGGGAGTCATTGACATTAATGGTGATTTCCCTCGCACTTGTTAACAGTTTCATCAATGACCGATAATCAAGTGGTTTCTACCATGTTCGACTTCGGCACATGTAATCACATGGCTAGATTCGTACTTTTAGGTGATGGGATTGAAGACCCTGGGTTTCATCTTTTTTATCCAGGCTACGATGGAGTATGTATGATTTCCATCGACACATAGATCCACTGTGTATGTCACGTGGCTATGTCATCCTAATTTGAGTCTTCTCGCATAGATCCACAGTGTATTCCTGGTGGCTATGCAGTATTTTTGACGACATGGATCCACGGTGTATGATTGGTGGCCATGACCCATGTTCATGATGTCATCCATTTGTGATCTGAGTATGGGAATGCCTACCTCAGAACTGGTATTATATTTTGCAGATGCTTGGTTGTTTGCAAGTTTTCGATTAGGTGCACTCCTGGTTTCCGACACACACACGTAGTTTACAAAGTATTTTGGTTGTCACTGATTCCGGCCTCATACTTTGGGGGGCATTCTGTTACACATGATTTTGCTCATCTTGGTGATATCTTAACAATGGTGTATTCAGGCTCCCAACAAGGAATTTTTTCCTGAGAGAAGTGGTCCTTGTCTCCTTTCAAAAACATGTTTTTTAAAGTGAGTTCGCAGGTTGCCTATGGCCTAGGGTACGAGAATCCCTCATTCTCGAAGGCCACCTACACTTAGGGTGCAAACTTCTCGCAGTTTTCTCCATACACAGGGTGTGAACCTATTTTTAATCTTGGAAAGGAGAAGAGGTCTCGAGGGTTCTAGAAGGGAATCTTCTAGAAAATGAGTTGGCATTCGTATGGTTGTCATTTTACTGATTTCTCAGATTTGATGGGATCATCCTCATCCATGTAACCATCTCTCCTTCTCCTATATATTGAAAGGTTTCTCATGGGAAAGGTTAAGCAAGATTGAATGAAGAATTGGTGAAAGAATCGTGTGAAGAACCCTGCTTGGACAGAGGCTTGAAGACTCTAGTTGGCCTATCAAGAGGAATTGGATCTTCTTCATGCAAGTACAGAGCAAATGTGTGTGTTGGAACCAAGGGTCACTGAAAGGAAGCTTGCGACATCAAGGCGATCAGGTTGTATGAAGATGTCGATCTGGAATGCTCAACAAATGGCCAAGAAGATAGACAACAGAGCTGCTACAAAATGCTCCTGACAATACAAAATAAGCCTCCAAAGGCTGGATAAGAGATGAAGATCAATGCCAAGTGCCAAACCCCTCAAGTTGGAAGATGCCACGCTCTGCTGCAGTGTTGAATCTCCTCAATATTTTGGCCATGTTGTCAAATATGTTCAATCACCCCAAGAAAGATGCCAACTGTAAGGACAACCCAGGTGTCCAAATCTCCAAATCCACTCTCAAACCCTGTAGATCTGAAACTCCTCCACTGAATGGTGTGCCCCACTAGATGACTGAAGCCCCAGATAATTCAGCCCTGCTGAAGGACGCTTCCAAATGCTCTGAAACTCTCTAGAAATATATATTGGGACACTGCAAGTCACTAGGTGAAGTCTCAGGGTCAGATCTGAAGTGTAACTCCTCCAAACTAACTAGATCTGAATCTAAGAAACATCCTCCTTCTCTTTAATTCGTCCCACTACTCTAAGAAATAATATGAACCATGAAACTCTCTCAGAAAGCACTAGGAATAATGGTGAAGACCCTGCAAGAAGAACCCAAGTGATGGAATCTCCAAAAACCCTGCCAATCTCCTACAATGAATCTCTCTCCAAGGATGGTGCGCCCCTCTTGTGGGAAACCCTCAATTGGTGCACCCTCTCTCTATCTGCACATGAAACTAATGTAGAATCCTCCTGCAACTGAGTAGATCTGGAACTAGAATGGTGTGGGAGAGTATTCCATCCCCGAGACCAAGCTTGGGATAAGCTAGGTGAAATCTTTCACCACCAAATCGTCCTCTAGGGTTTGTTAAGTCAAAACCCTCAAAACCCCCAATGTTGGGCTCACTAGCTAAAAGCCAGAAATCCAAAGATAAACATACATGCATGATGAGTAGAGGCCCTTGCCTTCCTTTTATACTTTTTGGCTCACCGTGTCCCTCCAAAGTGACTTTCATTTTATTAATATTTAATTAATTAATTAAATTACTTTAATTAATTAATTAACCTTTTTACTTCTGAAAAGCTCCTTATCTCTCCCTATGGCTTCCCTGGCCACTGAAAGTCACTTCTAGCCATCCCATCCTGTAGTGTTTCTCCCCCCTATTCCAATGAGCTATTACACTGAGAGGTTCCTCCAAGTAATGTGCCCAAAATGACCTCTTCAGTGATTTCAATTAACTTATAGCTCAAAATAGTCAAAATCATGGAAATCGTTGGAATGCAATGAAACCAAAGCCAACCTGTGCGGAATGGCTCATAATGATGGAATATGATGATCAATGCAAGTTGGACCCCACAATGCCTCTCAAATACCCATGTACTCTCTATAGCATCCATCTGGCTACTCTGGTCAACATAAATCTCTGCACTGTGATGATGTTCCAAAGTGGGGACATTACATACTTTCAATTAATATGATACAGCGGCATGTCCCTTTCCCATAAAGTCATTCTTACTTTATTGTGTAACTCCTTGATCATATGCATAAGCTGACGTTGAATACATTTTTCTATCTTCACTTTGGTTGGTTTGTGTTGTCTTGGACTTGACCTCACGAGAGCACCGGAGCGAAGCGGGAGCAATAGAGACTTAAGGAAGCGATATAAAGGTATGTCACTTGTTCCTCCCTATTAGCAGATTCAATGATTACAACTTAGGGAAAGAGTCGTGTCCTGTCCTGTTTTGTTCTAGATCCAGGAGGATCTAGGGAGATTTGTTAGGGTCCGCACCTACCGATTAGTCTGATAACAGGATGGGCCAATGGAATTTACTCTGTTAAGCAAGGATATTCACAACTTCTCTCCCAAGTGGATCTCCCCCCCAAAGATAAGATCTGGAATTCCCTCTGGAACAATGATAGTCCTCCCAAGGTAAACTCTTTTTGTTGGTTAATGGCACATGGAAAATTACTAACAGGGGAAAATCTTCTCAAAAGGAACATACACGGGCCTTTCAGATGTGAGCTATGTCAAAATGCATTGGAAACCTCTTAGCATATCTTCTTACTCTACCCTTTTGCTATCTCTGTGTGGAAAACAGCTCTTCAAAGCCTCCACAACAAAATCAGATGGTCGTCTCAACCAAGAAAGCTTCTCTCAAATTGGCTTTCCCTATATTGGGGCTCATTCAAGAACAAACCTCTCTTCAAAGACTTATTCAAAGCCTTACCCAAGTATATTTGCTGGAAATTTTGGCTCACCAGAAATAGAACCATCTTTTCCAACCTTCGCTCTCCCCCTGATATTGTAGCTAAAAAATTTGTTGGCCTCTTGGATGATTTATTTCTTTCCAAGCCCAAACCCTTCTCCTTCACCCCAACCTCCACCATAGAAACTAAATGGATCTACTCTGATTTCCCTTCCATCCCATCCACTAGCCATCCCCCCTCTCCTTCGAGATCATCCTGGCAGTTTCATGAAGATTATGATTTCTTACATTGGTGCAATGAGCAACAGACACACATTCTCTACTTCGATGGAGCTTCCAAAGGAAACCCTGGGGTGGCAAGAGTAGGAGGGGTCATCATTCTCCCACGAGGAAATCAAGCACTCTCTTTCCACTGGAGCCTTGGAATTGCAACCAATAATCAAGTTGAAGCTTATGCTCTATACCAAGGCCTTGTTCTTGCTAAAATCCTGAGAATCCACTCCCTCTCGGTGATAGGTGACTCTAAGATAATTATAAACCATGCACGCAAAAGATCCCACCCCCTGAATATTCACTTAAAGTCCATACTCCAATGAGTTTCAGCAATTATCAAACACTTCTCCAATATTTCCCTCTTCCATGTCCTTAGATGAAACAATCAAATGGTCGATACCCAAGCAAACTTGGCCATTTCCCTAGAGACAGGTTCATTAGTATTCAATGGCCTCACGCAATACAAACTCATCCTGTGACCCATTCACGCACCCGTTAGGTACTTGAAACTTAGCAGCCAACTCACTTGCCCGCTCAGTGCAACACTTGGACTTTGATCCTAGCCTGGGTCGCGAACTCATCTCTTCGTAACACCTCCCCACTACCCTCATCACTTGACACACTTGGCAATTGCAACAAGCTGCCTCACCTCACATCTCACCACCTTAACGCTTCCCCCCTCATGTCAATGCGTGTCACTCTGCACCTTTTATCCATCTCCCCCAACTTGGGAGGTTATTTCGATATCCCTGCGGCAGCTCCTGAGCGTGGCAACAAGACGTGGAGTGGGAGAAACTCACTTAGCATGACGCCTTGGGCGTACTATGCATTGAATTACAGTAATGTGAACAGTACCAGTATCAACGGCAGGTGTTGCACCTCTTTTGTCACCTAAATGAGCAAAACATTGGTGCTTACAAGCTTAGTTGGGTTAGCTAAGCAAGACAGTAGTAAAGGAAAGGGTTAGAAGAATAAACATAAAAGACTAAGCTAAGAATTAAACTAGGGAGGGAAAAAAAACTATTAAACTATTGTGCATAAGGACATAACAACAAGAAACAAACAAGACTCATGTCACCAATGGAAAGGATTGTATTAGTGAAAATAAAACACCAAATAGAAAGGGGACTTTAGGTCCCTTCTTACTCCAAGGGAGGGCTCTTGGACCCTCAAGATTGAGCTCTTCTTACAACTTGAAAACTTGAAATAAATGGTGAAAGAATCCCAAGCTAACCCACTCAAAAGGTGATGTGGATTGCCCAAATGGAATGGTGCTAGTATGCTCTTGATGAGAAAAGAGGTTTCCCCAAGAGAATAGCAACAACATAACTTTGCAAATGAATTCCTTGAAAATATAGTTCACCCATGGCCTCCTTTTATAGCTTAGCTTTGAGGCATTATGCAACCAGTTCTTAGTGTGAACAAGGGACCCTTTAGGGCACCCTTAGGACTTTGACCAGACCCCCACTTGGATTCATCTTGGATTTGAGGTTCAAATCGACTTGGGAGTTGAACCAAAAGTGGGTGAGGGGTCGACAAGAACCATAAATGCGTCGTTCATGGAAGTGTGTGGCTTTTACTGTAAACAGTCGTGCATGTGCATAGGTTTTCCTATATAAAGTAGCGCATCTTGAGCATGTGCATGGGTTTTCTTGTATAAAGTAGCGCATCTCAGGCATGTGTGCGTGATTCCTTTGGTGAATTTGGGCACTTCAATTTTTTGACCCAATTGTATAGTTTTTGCCTCTTGGACATGCATTTCTGAAGCTGTGGGTGAACTAATAGGTGTTTGGAGATGCTGGATTCCTGTAACCATTTGCGAATGAAATTTCAGTGATAACAGATGCCCCTTGATGGATGAGGTTAGGAGCATACGTATAGCCGAAATTCATCAATGTTTCTTCTACTGAGAGTATCATTATAAGAGAGAGAGATAATGAGAGTATCAATAACGACCCGTTGGAGGGAGAGGAGAACTTGAAGAACCCAACCTTTTGTAAAATGTAAAAATAAAATGTGTACACATGAGGTAGGCATGCCCCATGCTCATGCTATGTAACTCAAAAATGTGTAATACAGTAACTGAAACTGTGTGTTGGTGTAGATCACTGCAACGCCCTCCGGGGCGGTTTGATAATGACAGAGGACAATTCTGATGGTGAACAAACTCTAAAAAAAGGTAAGGACACCTATGAGAGGTGTCGATGATACTCAGGCATTGATAGCCTATCAAATTTTAGAGGTCTTCGGCATATATGAAAATAAATTGTAATAGTCGCAAAGTAAGACCCACCGCAACCTGAGAAAGAGTTGAAGTCGAATGTCATGGGGGTCAATGACAGCAGAGGGAAATGATTGTTCTCTTTATGTCATCTGAGACACCTCATTGTAAAGGTAATGAGAGTCAAGATACTTTCACCCTCCTGGAAACTATGTTGATGTCGATAGAAAGGGAGACGCGACTTCGAGAAACGGAGGGCTTCATGAAATCTACTTGGACAAAATCAGGAACTGATGAGGAAAATGGACAAAGTCGAGGAGTAGTGAGACACAAGACTTCCTTTGGTTGGGGAGCGGTGTAAAGTGATAGCAACCGTGAAATTGAATCTAGTGTCAGGGGGACATCTAGATGAGGGTAAATTGTGCCAGAGGTGTGACAAAATGGACAAACGTGGAGATCAAAAAGGTTTATGGACTTGTAAGATACTCGAGGTTTATGGATAATGTCAACAAGGGTAGGAGTTTTAAAAAAATAATGCCCCAACCAAGGGCGACATAGATTGCTTTGCCAGGAAAAGAAGGTCGCCAAGGGTGACGACAAAAAGCTATGTAAATGCTGGAAAGAAAAGCTTTTTACAATTAAATGAATAAAGAATAATTTGGGATGAGTGTACAAATACAGAAACGGGTGCCCTAGTGCAAGATGGTTGGGCCAGTTAGGGCGCAATTTGAGTGGAGAACTGGTGGAGGTTGGGGGCCCCATGGGTGGGTTTCTGTATGAGGTAAATGGAATGGAGGGAAATTTGCGGATGGGAAAACTGATTGTGGATGAAATGGATGGTTAATGATACTGCGGAGGCATAGTCAAAATAAAACTTAGAAGAGATAACCTGGGAGTCCATTGGGAAAGCTAGCAAAATGAGGAGAATGAGTATGTGGTTGATTCTTAGAAATGTGTAAGACTATCGAGACTCCCATCCCTAGGGGGCGAAAGCAGCATGAGTGTGAAAGTGCCAAGGGGGACTATGTGTTAGAAAAATAGGACCGCGAAGTAATAAAATAAAACAAATGCGGAAATAAAACACAGAAGATACACAATACAAGAGAGACAAAGATTTACGTGGTTCACCCAGTGTGGGCTATGTCCACTAGAGAAATTGCCAAGTCCTT